>OW026366.1:84462981-84762981 GCA_932273885.2 Leucozona laternaria | reverse complement strand
CCACTTTAGGCTGGAGTGATTGGTGATGACTGTAAACTCCATACCTTCGACATAGGGCCGAACTTTTTCACTGCCATAACCGCAGCCATGCACTCTTTCTCGGTCACACTATAATTTCGTTGACACGAATTTAACTTTTGCGAGAAATAGGCTATTGGACTTTCTTCTTCGGCACTGTTCTTTTGGAATAGCACCGCCCCAATTCCGGATTCGGACGCATCGCACTGAATATAAAATTTCCTTGAAAAATCCGGGTGAGTGAGCACCGGAGCTGTTGTTAGTGCTGTTTTCAATGCTTCAAACGCAGCGATGGCCTCTTCCGTCATTCTAAATTTTTCATTTTTCTTTTTGAGGGTATCTGTCAGTGGAGCAGTCAAGGTAGAAAAGTCCCGAATGAATCGCCTATACCACCCTGCCAGACCAAGCAACCGACGTACCTGTCTCGGGTTCTTCGGCAGAGGAAAGTCCACCACTGCTTCCACTTTAGCCGGATCTGTTTTCAACTTCCCACCACCAACGATGAAACCCAAATACTTGAGCTCTTTAAAGCAAAATTTGGATTTCTTTACGTTGATGGTGAGGTTAGCCTGCCTTAGGCATTCGGCCACTTCGTCTAGCACTGCGACATGAGTCTCGAAGTCCGGAGCTATTATTAGCAAATCGTCTAGATAAACGAATACACGGTCTCTGAGTCGTGCAGGGATTACCTTGTCCATTAAACGGCTGCATTACACAGACCGAAAGGCATGACCGTGAACTGGTACAAGGGTCTCCCCGGAACCGCAAACGCAGTTTTTTCTCTACTCTCCTTCTCAAGCGGTATTTGCCAAAAAGCTTCTTTTAAGTCGACACTGCTAATATAATAAGTGTCCGGTAGGCGACTCAGAAGTCCGTCGATATGAGGAAGTGGGTTGGCATCCTTTTTACTCATCGCGTTCACTTAACGCGAATCCAGGCAAAAACGATATTTTATAGTACCGTCTTCGGCTGGTTTTTTAATAAGAACTACCGGTGAGCACCAAGGGCTCTCACTTTCCTCAATCACTCCGAGCTTCAACATTCGGTCTAACTCTTGGTACAACAGCGTTTGTACCGCCGGAGAAACAGGGTAGCGACGCTGCTTAACAGGGATCGCATCTCCGGTGTCTATGACGTGCTCCATTAGGGACGTCTTTCCGAGACCATGACGATCGAAATCGAGAAATTTACCCTTGACTGCTTCCAATTTAGTCTGCTGTTCACAAGAAAGTTGGTGAACATTCCTAACCTCGCTTGCCTCCTCCAGAACTGAGACGGAGCTTATGATGTTAGGTGCTATCTGAAAAGCTCGCCAAAAATCAACTCCTAGGTATAATTCTTGATCTAAATTGGGCACCAAGTAAAATGTAAGAATATGTGATTTATTTTTATATTCTACCCGCGGCTGAATTTTTCCCACTATCGCTTGATTTTTCCCATCTGCCGTTTTGACATCAGCTTTGTATGGTAAAATCGGTAATTTTAATGATTCTATTTCAGACATACAATTTTTTTCCCAGAATACTAACACTGGCCCCACTATCTAACAGCCCTAAGTATTCTTTTCCCTGTAAGTATATTTTGGCGTACGGTCTAGGGTCAGTGTTCGTATCTATAACCGTCGCCAGAATATTTCTTCTTGCTTCTTTTCTCACCCGGTAACGTTCTCGAGTTTTCAAAATTCGTTTTGTAGTACTCCCTACTTGATTATTAAAAATTCTATTTCTAGCTAGATTGTATTCTCTCATTCGGATATGCAAAGGTTTTAATTCGGTAAGTTTACTATCATTTTTTACTCTATCATCGCTATTTCTTTTTAATATTTTAATTTTATTTTTTTTCCCCTTTCTCTACTTCTTCGTTAGGTTCTCTTGAGCGGTCTGAGTCGAACGCGACTCGCCCAAACCCGTCGCGTTCCTCAATCGGTTTTCCGAGTTGCAGGAGCCACATTTCGGAGTAATTACTCCCTCCTGTCCACACCTGTGACAAAAAATGTTTCTGGTTGGGGATGGTCCATAAAAGAGTGTCCTGGAGTTCTACAGTTCCAGCAGATCCAATTCTTCGACTCTCCGTATTCTCGAGGGATTTTCGGACGTGTCCCCGAGTGATGAAAAGCCGCTAGGTTTTCCTCCTGAAATTGTTGAGAAGCATCGTCCAGGAACTCAAGTTCGTTTGCTGTAAATTTGCTGCGGTTTTGGACCGTCTCTATCCCGACCCGAGAAAGCTTGCTCAGCGTCTTTGCACGCGATCCTCAATTGGTCTAAGGAATAGATCGCCTGGGGGTATACCAGCCGCCTTATCCGCTCGTTCAAATTTTCCTTCAGCACGCGCACCAGTTCTGCCTCCGGAATCAGCATCCTGAGTTGAGGTTTCATTTTGTTGACATCGCAAAATAATCCTCACTGGACTCCAAAGGACCTTGCTGACGATCCATTATGTCCCTCATAATATCCAAGTCGGACTTTGAATTCCGAAACTGGCGCATTAATGCGTCGCGAAGCATTGGCCAATCGGGACTATAATAAGACCGCTGAAATTGCCAATCATTGGCTGTCCCTGAGAGCAGGAGATGAAAGTCCCGCAAAATCTCAACCCAGGAGCAGTTATATTGCCGTTGCAGAGTTTCCACCCGAAAGATGAAATCCTCCACGGTAAGTGTTTCCGGCTTCCCATCAAATTTTAACCCCCATTTATCCATTTTAATAGGTATTCGGGTACCCGTATAACTCGAAGGAGCGTTCGGCCGGCTCCGCCTATAGGGAGGACCCCTATCGTACGGTGGGTAGTCCTGAGCGAAAGGTTGCTGGCAACCTTCATTTGGTCTTTCAAAATTCCAATCATGCCGCCGATCGTGGTGCGCAAAATCGCTCTCATTCGGAGCTCGAAATCGGACAGATAGATTTGGCTGCTCTCGTCTACCAGCATCCGCCGGAGCATGATCGTTGTGACGTGTTCTATTCCGGTCAGTTGGAGGCTTCGGTGACCTCTCTTTCAAAGGTGGTTTGGTTCGAACAGAGCGGTTGATGCCTCCCAAAAATTCCAGGAAGTTCCTCCTAACCTCCACCTTCAGAGACTCCGAAATCTCCTCTTTCATCGAGTTCGTATAGGAGTCGTAAGCTTGGACGACTGCTAAATTGATTACAGTTTTCAGTTCCGCTGAAATGGTGCTTCCATCTGGCGTGGTATCGGCCCTTTTGCTGCTGTTGCCGTCAATGTTGACCCGACCAGGTTTTTGAGCAACGATTTCTCTGGACCTTTCCGGCACTCTGGTCGGCTCACTTACTGGGTTTGTTGCCATTCCCCGTTGAGCCCCACTCGGATTAGTGCCTTTCGGAATCGCACCGGTATCAAACCTCGTTCTCTCACTATTGAGCTGGGTTCTCCACGACCAGAAATTATCGGTTGTAACTCTACTTCTGGAATTGCCGTAGTTAGGACCTATGGGAGTTTCCCAGTCCTGACGATTTGATCGAGGGTTTACGACTGTATCCATTGGATTTGGTAACTCAGTCCTTATTTCGCCTACCTGTGGTCTAACGCTCGTAATGGGATTCAAAAGCCCTTCTCTTGGTAGCAGATCTTCAGCCCTAACACTAACTCGAGCCCCTAATGACTCGCCCCAGTCGATTGGATTGGCATTCGTTGCGTTTTCTATGCCTTGTATCCAATCATCCCAGGTATTTATGCTATTCACATTTGCCCTTACCGTTTCTGACTGTCTAGACTGTCCCCCCTCAGATGGAGTTCCTAAACCCGTGATGCTGCTATAGGACGGCGCTGACAGAGAACCTGTACCAACCGATCTCTCTGATGGCTTAGGTGGAACCGGAGGAGGTGCATTCTGTGGGATAGCATTGAGTGCTAGCGGAGGTTCTGCCGCACTTTCACGCGGAGAATGTCTAACCGGAGACATGGTTGCGGTAATTAACTTTTGTTTAGCTACTGAACGAGTAATTATTCTATTCCTTGTAATGGAGACTTTCTTTTTACTAATTTCTTCTTTTTCTTTAGATCTCATCCCTGGGACCTGCCGCCGTGACTGAGTCTAACCGAAGGATTTACTTTAGATTAAAAATTTTGGTATGATAAATTTTAGATTCAATCAATGTTAAACTTCTGTATTATGGGCAACCAATCGAAACAATTGTAAAAAAAAAACTCTAACTATATAATAGTGATATCAGAATTGTTAATTTTCTATGACTTGATTTGTAATTTCGACAAGGGCCATTAATATTGTATAATGTTTTATGCACCTCGTAGAAAATGTTTGTATTCTTTTAGAACAAAAAACACAAATAGATTTACTCATCCAATTTAGCTTTCCCTGCCAACAAAAAGGGTTTCTAATTGAACTATGTATCTAAAAACTACTTTATTAATTACAACAAAAAAAAAACTAACTAAAACTAACTTGTAACAAGCTTAAATTGTATCTAACGTTACTTTGCTAATTACAAAACCTAAAAAAAACAGCTAAAACTAACTTTGAAAAAAAAACTTATATTTATTTTACTTTAGTTATTACTAAGTGTGTATTTGCTTAAAACAAAACCTGCAAAATCTCTTTTTGTGATAATCAAAAACTTAAACTATATGAAATCACCAGTTTCTGTAAATTTCGCGAAATCTAGTTCTTTTCCTTTTGTAAATATGATTTCTTATACTAAGCAAACTCTACTATTAACTAAACCTATTCACTTAAAAACTACTGTGTTATTATAAAAAAAAAGAAAGTAACTGATAACCAATTAAAAATGCTTTACGAAAGACTGTAACTAATAAAACTTTCACTTTGAACTGTAAACAAAAATCATAAAAAAAACGATACCTGTTGCTGAAAACCATAAAAATTATTAAGTTTTTTATTTGTTTTTAATTTGTTAATATAGTGTGTATGTATGTGTGAACTTAATCGATTTTCTTTATCGCTAATAAAGTTTTCTTTTGTGTTGTGTGTTTTATTTCATTATGGACGGGGGTGTAGGAGACGACTGTCTTCGGAGGTCCTATTTTGACGATGACGTTGAGTTTGGAGCTGAAGGAAACCGTTGGTAAGCCATCCATCTTCAATCGTTGTTTGCTTGGTAACGCTGGTAGAAACATTTATAAAAAGACAACATAAAATGCTAGGGTGGTTCACCGTTGCTATCGCTGATAAGGTCGTGATGCATCGTCGCTATTGGTAGGCATTCTGTAGCGCTATCCTGACCAAGACTTACGATACATCTCGGTCTCACCAGCGGCAGCAATTGGGAACGTTGGTGATACCTCCATATCGGAATTCTTGATTCATGCCGCGGTTCAAAAGTACGTATAGACCATCTATTTGAAGTCTTGCAAGAATCTCTAACTCCGATGATGGAAGTGATCTGGGACAACACAGGGTACCGATCACTCTGCTTTCGATGGCATCATCACACGAAGCGTCGCAAGTATTCAGGCCTTCTGAAAAGCTATCCTGATTACGACATTCGCCCCATCTGATGATGACATCGGGAGCAAAATGACTGGGAGGATAAAAGACTTGGACTACACGTTGGGCGCCATTTGTTGCTGGATGTTTATTTTTGGGAAAGGTGAGTATTGGGAATAGGACATGGGTGGTCTGGTGGATACCGGATTGGACGGAAACAGGCAAGCGGAATGGTAGGTGACTGGGATCCGTTCAGGTTAGTTGTGGGAAAGTAAGGAAACAGGAAAAGAAACACAGAAAAAGGGAAAGCGATGATGGAAGTGAGTATGGCGGAAGTGGAAAAGGTATGAGGATTAATAAAAGAAGGTAAGTAGCAAAGAAAGAAAATTGGAAGTAGAAGTAGAGGGTAAGTATTGGATAAACGGTTTGAAGGTAGGCTAGTAGGAATAGGAGTTAAAGAGGAAATCCCGAACGGGGGAGAGGAATGACTGAAGTTAGGACATGGCACGCTGGCGACACTCGGCTTACTTTGCCGGATAAGGGGGGGATCTTGTCCTAAAGTCAGCCTGGGCCAACAACAAAACATAAATCGTGCCGAACAAAACACATACAAAAATACAAAAACTCGTTACCATTACCTCGCACGTGGGTTGTCGATGGAGGCCGTTCATGGCTCTGCGGATATAATGCAGGGGCGCCGCCCTCCCGACCTGGAGTCCGTGGCGCGAATTTTCGGACTCCCCGAAAGCTCGCTTCACCAACCTCCTTCAGCTCATCTCAGGAAGACTTCTGGTCGTCTCTTTCCACCCCCTGCTAGTGCCGCTCAGTGAAAATACCATTCGTTGGCGTGACTCACAAACATCAGTAACAATTTATTAAATTATAAGAAATGGAAGAACATTTATAAACAAAATCAACCTAACGATATTAAAAAAAAACGATATGTAAGAAATGAAATTATAAAAAACAGAATAAATAAAATTGAAAGA
The DNA here is from genome assembly GCA_932273885.2 of Leucozona laternaria. Taxonomy (NCBI): domain Eukaryota; kingdom Metazoa; phylum Arthropoda; class Insecta; order Diptera; family Syrphidae; genus Leucozona; species Leucozona laternaria. The sequence continues at coordinate 84,756,558 of OW026366.1, read as the reverse complement.
AATTTACGAAAATAAATTGAAATGAATAATTAAACCTTAAACTAAAATAAATTATAAATAATATCTTTTTTTGTGTTTTTCTTTTTTGTTCTAATTGTTTTTTTTTTTTTGTATGTTTTTTTTTTTTTATATTTTTTTTCCAGGTAAAAGCAAGGAAAAAGGGGTGGACAGGGAAGACAAGCTGAGAGGCTCGCCCTAAACTCTTTCAGGTCGCCCGTTAAATCTTAAAAGCTTCTCTATTTCAAGGTACGACGGGTATGTTGGTTTATTCGCACACGATTCCGGAGACCCTACCTATACAGAGCTCTAATTAGGTCTACGCCTACCGAAAGTTCGCCAAAAGGACTGTCTCGACCGGGGACGACTCTACGGGGGCGAGAACGGTTTTCTCCCAACCTCCTTTCCTTCTCTTTTTCCTACTTTCCTTCCTTTACCTTATAAATTTTTTTTTCCTTGTTTTTTTTTTCTTTAAACCTTATCCTAATACAAAAGTTTTTAACTTATTTTACAAATAAACTTAAATATCACGCCAAAAAAACTTTTAAAAATATTTCGGATTTCTATTTTTTTTTTCAAAAAAAAACTGCCACTGCTCCACTGTCTCGAAAAATCGCTTGGCTTCGAATTTCTTCTGTCTGAAGTACCGCACAAAAAAAAAACGCTCAGCGGTCACGACTCTTTGTGATAACGGGTGTCGGTGACCGCTAAAAAGAATTCTTAATATCACCCTTTTGGGGGGCTCACGGGAATTTTAAGGCGTTTTTTTTTTTTATTGGAATACTCCTGCACTGCCACTAAACTTTTAATTCTTAATTTTTTTTTTCTCTCCCTTTTTTTCGGTTTGTCACGACCAGGATCGGACCCTTAAGTCGGGGTTGAAATTTTTGCTTTGTCCAAATCAACGTTATTTCTCCTCCTGCTGGTTCTTGTGGGTTTTTTATTCCATCCGAATAAATATATATATATAAAAGATATACTAAACGGCCGGCGGTTGAATTTTTGTTGGTTTTACCACTTTGAAAAAAATTCTTACAAAAAAAATAAACACGCACTGCCTATAGATAGGGCTTTTTATCACTTTGCACTGGGCACTGGTCTCTTTGACTACCTTTGGATATTTGGCTAGACGAAAAGTTCATCAGCGATCCCCATACCGCTTTCTGCACTCAAAACCACCCACACATGCACCTATCTACCGCTTTGCGGCTGCATCGAAAGCGCACTCCGATGCGACTCTCTTTTTTCATACCTCTTTCCCCCCGCAGACAAAACAAAATTGCAACAACCTAAAGCCCAAATGTAGGCTTCCCTCAACGCTGAGTTCGAGAGTTAGCAAGGATCGCACCCAACCTTTCCTCGCACTACCTTACCAACTCGCAAAACACCGAACCCTATACTCAGGGAACTTCGGCCATTATACTTGTGGAATGTGGAATCCATTTGAACATTTTCTCTGCCAGCCAATCAACATACGGCTTCTATTGTCTCTTCAGTCATGCAATATTCCCTTCCCCCTGCACCTACCATTTGACCTATCCAACAATCCTACTATTACTAAGTAGGTATTTTGCATACAATGGCGGTTCGACTTGTTGAGGTTTGTGTTGTTAATTTATTATTTGTGTGGTAATATTTTGTAACTTTTGTGCTTTTTTCTCTTATGTATCGTTAATTCGTGTGTTTTGTTTAGTTTCTTTAGTTTTATTAGTGTCTAATATTTAGTCCTTTGTACCTAATTTGTGTTTGTTATTTCTTTCATTTTAGGTTGTTCGTATGTGCAGCGGCATCAAATACCAGGGAGAATTTCACCAGTCCGGCTACTAAGGTAAACAAATTTATTTTATTTGTTTTTTTTTTTTTTATTATTTTTTTACTAATGTATTTTCGTTTTTATTATTTAATCTAGGTGATCGCAACAATACACTGGTGATCCTGTTTGACGGCTCCTGCTAAAGATTAATGACAGGAAGTCGTATCTCCTCAACAATTTTGACACCAGTACTGTTGCTTATCCTGTGTTGTTTTTTTTTTGCGGTGAAAGTGCCTGAATCCACCAGAACACATTGTGATCTTTACTGAAGTCCTCACCAGACCCCCGAAAACGGTTATACTGGGAAAACTGGTTTTGGTTTCTTGGACCCGTTTAGCTGCATTGGAAATCCCGCGTCACAGGAATAAGCTTGGATCCGATCGGATATTTCTCCATCAGAACACCCTTTTAGGGTATCAGGTTTGCTCTTTATGAATCAAAAGCAAGTTACAATAACTAATTTCATGATTAAACGCCAAATCATCGAGTGCTTCAATTTTCTTGTAATTCTAAAATTGATCCGTAAGATTTTCGTCTAAAGTAAAATCAATTATTTATCGTCGTAAAGATTACGTTGAGGACTCTCAATGTCCATCTATTCAGTAAATTCTTTTTCCTGGTTGCTGTTTATATTATATTTAATTTATTATTCCTTTATTTCAAATTTTCATTTTTTAGCCAATTTATTCAATTTGTAAGTGAAAAGGGAGATTTTCAAGGCCTATCATTTAGATTACTCCACTTTTTTTTTTTTTTTTTTTTGTTGTGTTGTCTTCTTCGCGTTACTGACCACTTTCAAAGAGCTCTTAGAAGGTAGGGAATTCTTTTTGTTTTTCTTGTCCTCTGCGTGGAAAGGCTACTTTTCAGAGTTTATGATAGTCCTTTTGAGAAACAAGTCCCTATCACGTTGTTTTTGCATTGCTCTTATTTAACTTTGATGTACAGCTGTAAAAGAAATACTTTTCTTAATTAACATCATTTTTTTTTGTTAAGTCAATAATTTAGTAATAGTAACTTAATTAATTTAAAAATCTTTTAATCTGATGTTAATGTCAGGGATAGAACTAATTGTCAATAAAACTTCGCTAAGCGTCTCCTTTGGATGAAACCATTCGTTTTCTTGGATTTCCTAACAGAAATCATGTTGTGGTAAAACCTTAATTTTCAGGGGTGTGGATAGTGGCAGAGCTATTTCGGTGAAGATGGTATGAACTGAACGCGATCATCCGCCATGTTTGGGGGAATCTAAAAAAAATGGCCGCTGATTCCCAGGTAGGGTGGGCAATGGTCACACGGCTACAACATCTGCTGTGCCCATAGGTGTGGTGAGTGTCCGTCCGATATTCAACTCGTTTGATAACAGGCCTGATAAGTGTATTTGTTGCCGGTGAGGTTTAGTTTCGGGGGCAAGATCCCCCCCATCCGTCGAGCTCAGCTGTGCATCGCAAGCAGGCCGCGTCCTCGGGACTAGACATTCATTCCTTTTCAGTTTCCATCCTATTTTCAATTCCTAGCTATTCCTGCCTTATCGACATTCTGTTCCTCTACCTAATCGACTCTTCCCTATCCAATTTCCCTCTCTACTCCTCTCCATTTGCCCGCAACAAATTGGCGCCCAACGTATTTGCTTTGTAGTCCTAGTTTCAGTTCTTTTATTTTGTGAAAGTCGTTAACCAACTTTGCTATAAACTTTCAAGAATCGTAAGTCTGCACCAAGAAGGTCTCAGACGCACTTAGGTGTATTGCGACGGTTTCTTGAAAGTTCGTAGCGACTGCGGTTAGTGCTTGTTTGGCGTTTTATCTGAGGTAGCAACAGATAACGTCTTTTGTCTAGTTTTTCCTTATTCCTTTCCTTACCTTTTTTTTTACTTTTCTATTTCATTTGTTTTAATTTCTTATCCCTTAGTATTGTCTTGTTAGGTTTTTTTTTCGAACGCAGTGACCATGTTTGACGTGTAGTCGAACATCGATGCATCGCTCCAACTATAGTTATTTTCACCTTTTTTGTCAAGTTGACCTAGCCGTTTCAAGTCTTCTAGCAAAGTCCTAGAGACAGACTAGAATTGCGGGAACGGAAAAGAAAACTGAGTAATGTTTTTGTTAGTGTTTCTACTTTTTGTTTCCCTATTAATCTCACCACACCAAGTCTTAGTAAATAGTGATATCGTTAGTAGGATCGAACCATACCGACAAGAAACCACCGAAGATGCTACTTGAAGCACCCCGCATGTTTATGAAAAAAAAAGAAAAGAGAAAAAAAAAGAGAAAAGCTCACAGAAATAAAAAGAAATATTTGTTTTTTTTGATCGGTTAAAATCTTTTGTTTATTATTAATAATATAATTTCTACATTTACTTTAATATTATAATTTTTCTCTTAACTACGTTAATTTACTTGCTGGTGGTTCGAATCGACCATTTTTCAAACAGAGTTTGTTTTTTGTTTAAGAAATTCATTTAACTTATTTTTCTTTCATGAAAAATTTCTCTAATTTTGAGTGTAATATTCGTTTTCGAAAGTTTATTGTATCTTGTTTAGAAGAAAGCAAAATTTTGTTTTGAAAGCAAATCATAAATATACCTAGGTTAATAGTTTATATAACATTAAAGCTTTTCTTTTTTTTTCTAGACAATTTTACGTTAGTTGGTAACGAAACTACCTTATCTCGTTCAATTAATTTATTTTGTTACTTTTTCTATTTTTGTTAGGGTTATAATAAACAATTTTTCTCATATAATTCAGACTTGTTCTCATTGGAAAAAGTTCTACAATTTATAAGAAAGCAAATTCAAAGAATTTTACAAAGTTTTTCTAAAAGACACTTTTTAGAAAAGTCTTTAAATATAGTTAAGTTTTTTTTGGCGTTTTGATTTGTTTTGTGAGAAAAATTTACTTTTTTTTCTTGTTTTGCTCATTCGTTATTTTTGTTTTGTGATTTTTCGAATTATTTCGTTTATTTACTTCTTGAGTTTGTTTTTTTTTGCTACTTTTTTGAAAATTAACTTTAAAGATTTTCATAAAAATATCTTTGTTAGCTAAGTTTGTTTAATAGTAGTTCTGGTTACCCTTACTGTTTATGAATATTGCTTTTAATGAAACCCAAAAATCCTTCGTTGCAAAACTCACCGTATTTGTATAAAATTTTTCATTTTTTGTTGTTACTGGGTTAAATTATTCAAAATTAGATATGACTTCTAACAATATGGAAGAAGAAGATCGCATAAGCCGTAGGATTAGAGAGGCTGAAATATACGAAAATGTTCGATTAACTCGATCGGCCAGCCGAAATTTAGACAGCAAGCTATGTTTCCTCCTCTCACATCGGATGGGCAACTTCGGTCCGCATCCAATACGGCCGCTAGCCTGTGTATTCCGGCTCCTGATAGTCAAGCCAACAGCTCTAATGACTCGCTTTCAGCGACCTCAGTGAGAGGGGAGCAGCGTCAGTACTTCCTAGGGAAAGTATCGATTCATTGAATGAGACAGTTAAGCCAAATGCGGGTAAACGTAGGCCAAACTCGGCCAATCTAGAAAACTTTGGTAGTTCTAGGGTCTTCTTAGAAAATTTAGCTCAGGGTCCTTCTGCAAATAAACAAAAAGAAACGAGGATAAGTCCGGAAGATTTGAAGGCCTATATCAACTTGGCCATAGTCGAAGGTTTGTCTACGACTAAACAGACAATACAAAGGGAAGTTGTAAGTACCTTAAAAGAAGAAATCCAAAACCAACTTGGAGGGTTCCTTAGGAATTTGAATCTAGGGCAGCCAAATCAAGTTTCCTCTGATCAGATGCCCAGACCAACAGGACGATCTTATGGCTTTGCACCAGCAGGTCCAACTGCAATGCAGCAACATCCTCCAGCTGATCCAGGTGGAAGTGCGTTTGTTCCTCCAGGACCACATCGGAGAAGACCACCAGAGCCTTATAGAAGGAGTCAACCTGACGTCTTTTATGAATTTCACCAGGGTCCTAGTAGAAATTATATGACTCCAATAAATACTCCGAATCCGTAGTCTACCAATCACAAAATTTCAGCCCATATTTATTTCCGGGATACAAAGCTCCGATCAAGATTGACAAGTGGGGCCTGAAGTTTGATGGTCAAACCGCCACTATGACTGTCGAAGATTTTGTCTTTCGACTAGAAACACTACAGAGTCAGTACACCTGCCCTTGGACGGAAATCTTAAGAGATTTCCATCTCCTTCTCTCAGGAAATGCCCACGATTGGTTCTGGCAATTCCAACGGAATAATTATCGACCTGACTGGCCGACCTTGAAGGATGCTTTAATGCGCCAGTTTAAAAACACTCGAACAGACTTCGAGATAATCCGTGACATCATGGATCGACGGCAGAATTCCTGGGAGAGTAGCGAAGATTTTTTCACAGCCATAAACAAGATGAAATTCCAGTTGAGATTACCGATTCCGGAAGTAGAAATGGTGCGAATCCTGAAACGAAATCTTAATGAAAAAATTGGAAAGTTAGTGTATCCCCAACCCATTTTCTCCTTGGATCAGTTAAGGACTGCCTGCAAGGACGCTGAAGCAGCATTTCCGAGGAGAGATCGAGAAGTACCAACACCATTTGTCAAACCTCCAGGTAGAAACATGGTCAATGAGCTGGAGTACGAAGAAATGTATCAACCAGCTGATGAACAACTCGCTGCGTACCAGTTCGGTGGAGCTCGTCCGAAAAATCCTCCTCGGAAGTATGCGGATGCCACTAGCCTTATGTGCTGGAACTGCAAGGTGCAGGGTCATACGTACTTCGACTGCGAGTCTGAAGTGCGAAACATATTTTGTTATGAATGTGGTCTAGAAGGTGTAATTACTCCGCGTTGTAGTCGATGCAATCAGGGAAACCAGGTGCGGGACGCGAAGGTTTCGGGGGAATCGCGTGCCAACCCGAGTAAAATTGAGGTAAAGGTGAACTACAAAAACAAAGTAGAGGGACTGACTTTCTATCTCGTTCCAAATTTGGACCAGGAGATCTACCTTGGGGTAGATTTCTGGAGAGCATTCCAGTTAGCCCCAAGTATAATTTGTAGTATCTCGGTTGACGAAGAAAGAGATCCATCGAACGCTCATCAGTTGAGCGCTGATCAGCGGGCCAGACTGGATGCGGTCAGGCAGAGATTTCTGTGTTTTGACCGGGATGGTCTAGGGAAGACGGCGCTGATGGAGCACGTCATTGATACAGGAGATGCGCTCCCTGTGAAACAGCGTTACTACCCTGTCTCTCCAGCGGTACAAGCCATTTTGTATGAAGAGTTAGATCGGATGCTGAGTCTCGGCGTTATCGAGGAGAGTGAAAGTCCCTGGTGCTCACCAGTAGTGCTCTTGCGGAAACCAGGCAAAAATCGACTTTGCCTGGATTCTCGCAAGGTGAACGCACTTACTAAGAAAAATGCAAATCCTCTCCCCCATATCGAGGGGCTCATCAGCCGACTACCGGATACGTACTACATTAGTAGTATTGATCTAAAAGAAGCATTCTGGCAAATACCTCTGGAGAAACAGAGTAGGGAAAAGACTGCCTTTGCGGTACCGGGAAGACCCTTGTACCAATTTACTGTCATGCCCTTTGGGTTGTGTAATGCAGCCCAAAGGTTATGCCAGTTGATGGACAAGGTGATTCCTGCACGACTTAGGGATCATGTTTTTGTATATCTTGACGATCTGCTTATCATGGCGCCCGATTTTGAGACGCATATTGCCTTGTTAAGCGAAGTAGCCGACTGCTTACGCAGGGCTAACCTTACCATCAACATGAAGAAATCCAAATTTTGCTTCAAAGAGCTGAAGTACTTGGGCTTCATAGTTGGTGGCGGTAAGCTTAAGACCGATCCTGCTAAGGTGGAGGCTATTGTTGACTTTCCAGCCCCCAAAACCCCAAGGCAGGTTCGGCGGTTGCTTGGTTTAGCAGGTTGGTATCGGAAATTCATAAAGAATTTCTCTAGTCTGACTGCACCTCTGACTGACTTACTGAAAAAGAGGAATGCTAAGTTTTGTATGACTGCTGAAGCCCTGAAAGCGTTCGAGGATCTAAAGATCGCGTTAACCACGGCACCTGTTTTCTCGCATCCGGACTTTACAAAAAGATTTTATATCCAATGTGATGCTTCGGATGCGGGAATAGGTGCCGTACTGTTCCAGAAGAACGAGGAGGAAGAAGAAGTCCCAATTGCGTACTTCTCGCAAAAATTTAATGAAAGCCAGAGGAACTTCAGTGTGACCGAGAAGGAGTGTATGGCGGCAGTGATGGCTGTGCAAAAATTCAGGCCGTATGTCGAGGGCATGGATTTTACAGTAATGACCGACCACTCCAGTCTTCAATGACTTATGAGCATGAAAGACCTCAGTGGAAAGCTCGCCAGGTGGAGTCTGTTGCTGCAATCGTATGCCTTCAACATACAGCACAGGAAAGGCACACTTAATGTAGTACCAGACACTCTTTCTTGGGTGCACGTAGATTCTCTGGCTATAGTAGAAGTGGCCCCATTAATAGATTTGACCTCCGATGAATTCAAATCTGAGGAATATACAAGTCTAATAGAAACCATAAAAGCGCACCCTGATGAATTGCCAGACTTGAAAGTTGAAGACGGCTTTGTATACAAGCGTGCATTTAGATGTGAAGGCGAAGAAGCTATGCTTGAGCATACCTGGCTTCTTTGGGTTCCGTCAGGTTTGACCGACGAAATAATAAGCAATGCACACAACCCACCACAGGTAGCACACGGTGGCATCGCGAAAACGCTGAAAAGAATTCGTCAATACTTTCATTGGCCTAACATGACAGTTCAAATTCGTCATTATGTCTCTAATTGTTCGGTGTGCAAACAATGTAAAGCGTCCAATCAAATTTCTCGTCCCCCTATTGTCACGTCGTATTGTTCTAATCGTCCCTTTGAGAAACTATATGTGGACTTCTTAGGTCCTTATCCTAGGACTAAATCAGGAAATGCTTATGTTTTTATCGTCCTTGACCGCTTGTCCAAATTTGTTTTCTTGAAGGCCCTGAGAAGTGCTAATTCATCCAGCATCATTCGATTTCTGCGACAGGATATTTTTAATGTATTCGGTGTTCCGAATATTATCCATTCCGACAACGGAAAGCAGTTTTTAGCAAAAGAATTTCAGAATTTTCTGTCTAAATATAGCATAAGGCATTTTAAAACCGCCAATTATGCCCCGCAGTCGAATGCGTCGGAGAGGGTTAACCGCACGTTATTAGCAGCTATCCGGTCATACCTTAAAACCGATCAACGCGAATGGGATCTTTATCTGAGCGATATCGCTTGTGCCATAAGGAGTTCAGTTCATACCTCTACTGGTGTGACCCCATATTACGCTCTGTTTGGAACTAACGCATGGTAGTAGCTATGAGCTGGTACAAAAACTTAACGCGGTAGACGATAGCGAGTTGCTGACCATCCCTCGAGACGGTCGACTGCAGTGCATAAGGAATGAGATTCGCAAAAATATTTCGAAAGCAAACGAAAGGTCTGCGAAACTATATAACACACGCACGAAAATCATTAAATATTTGCCTGGACAGGAGGTTTATAGGAGAAACTTTATCTTGAGCGATTCTTCGAAATACTGGTCCGCGAAATTATCACCGAAATACATAAAATGTCGGATTGTGAAACAAATAGGAAATAATTTGTATGAGTTAGAGAATCTTAGTGGGAAAAGAATCGGTGTATTTCACACAAAAGATTTAAAGCAATAGCCTATGCATGTCGAAAACCTTTCCACTGAAAACGCTTGAAAACCCGATAAATTCTTCGTAAAACCGATATATTATTGTACAAAAAGTGTTGCATGTATTTCCATCTGTCTTGTAAACTCTTAAATGTTTGTTATTGTCCACTTAGTACTGAATCTAAATCACTTGTAGTTTTTGTCAACAACTCATTTGTTTTTTTTCACTGCACAAAGTACCTGATGGATATTTAAACAATCCAGGTAACACTTTATTATTGGCACAAAATACCCAATGTCTATCAACACAATTCCTGCCAACACTCTATTTTTGTCGAAAGTACCTGAAACTTCATCTATCTAGTCAAACAAATTTGTTATTTTTTTTTAGTATTTTATTAATTGCATGTAACTGTTCCTTTATTAGCGATTTTATTTAGGTATATTTACCTATATCTAGTTAAAACTAATTAATCTAGGCCTTATTGGATAACATCTGTGATATTACTATTAGGAATCTGCAACGATTTAAAACTAATAACCTGTGATATTTACAATTGTAGTTTCTAAGTAGGTAGTATAAAATAAGTCCAACTGTGATATTTTTTGTTATTATTTATTTTAATTATTTCAACTGTGATATATTATTAGATATAGAAGGTTTTAATTAAGTAATTTATTGGTGTCGTATATTCATTTATTTATTGTATTCACTATTTATTTATTGTATTCACTATCGAGTGCCGTATCGCCTTCCATCGGCTGCACACGTCCTACTGAGAGTGTTCTTGTCGGAAGTTTCCCCTCGTTTTTGTTAAATCTGTTCCGTGTTCCCTTATTTGTTTTTAAATAAATTTAAAGCCCAAAGAAATCAAAATCAATTAAATTAAATACCCCAAAATATAACAAAACCACCTGTGCAACAATAAATCATTAAAAAAAAACAATAACCCTAACCCACTCCGCGCAAAAAAAAATCAGTGCTAGTGCATGTACCTACCCAATTCAGTGCGAAATATTCATCATATACAAAAAAATAACAGTTAACAACCAAACAGCTTCTAGTGTTTTATCCTTCCTTTTCCTTCCCCTACATCTCGCACACTCAAGTTTTACTTGACTATTGTAGGCATTGTGTGGTGTGTTGCTCCCATGCAATGCTTGCAGTGGTCAAGCTGAACATGAGATCGTATAGATAGGAGTTTGTTTTTTTCTAGTTAACCAGGGGCGGATCAATACAATTTTGTCATTAAGGCATAACACTAGTGACAAATTGTTATTGAAAAGTTCAAATGGGATCTAGAGAAAACACTCTCCTTAGGTAATTGTCTGACTTGTGTTTTAGTGTTTTTGAATATTTTAAATGGCTGGTGAATTTAGAGTGGACTTTTGTAACATTCGCGGACTAAGAAAAAATTTCTATGCTACGTATGTTCATACTGTGCAAAACAGGCCAGCTGTCTTGGCACTGAGTGAAACCCAGATAGGTGCAGATTCTGATCATTCAGAATTTAATCTATATGGGTACAGCTTAGTGCCACTATTCTTTCCCCACCATGGTCTCGCCGTTTATATAAAAAATGATGTTGCGTACCAACTCCAACCACAATATGGTTTGTGCTCAAACACAAACTTTAACTTCATGTGGTTAAAATTTTCGGTCAATAAGCACATCATACACACGTGTTTCATTTATAGGAGCCCAAATTTGGACAGAAATTCAACTTTTAACGAATTTGATGCTCTGTCCGACTCCATTCAAAGAATTGTTTCCCATTATCCTCACACTGAAATCGTCATTGCGGGCGATTTTAATGTACACAATTCTAGTTGGCTTCGCTTTTCAGGCCAGACAACACCCGAAGGAAGGTATGTTGAGGTCTTTTCTGAGTTAAACCAACTGACTCAGCTTGTTGACGAGCCAACACGAATACCGGACGTTGCAGGTCAAACCGCCAACACTCTAGACTTGTTTCTTACCTCTGACCCTGGTAAATATACTATCAGTGTATTATCGCCTCTAGGCACGTCAGACCATTGTGTCATATCTGCAAATTTCTCGTGCCAAATAAACCCAGTTAAAGTAAAATCTCCCAAGAGAACCGTTTGGCAATTCGAGAAAGCCAACTGGGACGGTCTCAACGATTTCTTTAAAAACTTTAACTGGTCACTATGCTTCCTCGGTAGTGACGTAGACTCCAGCGCAGATATGATTGCAAATTTAATTCTTTTTGGAATGAGAAATTTTATCCCGAATAGGGAAAAATCTATCAAACCAAAAGAAAACTCATGGTTTGATTCGAGCTGTAAAGAGGTTATCCGGGTTAGAGAAGTAAGTTTCCGAAGTTATAAGGCCAACCCCACTGAGGAAAACCGGAATAAGTTCAAACAAGCTAGAAAGACCTGTAACGTCCATATTCGACGAACCAAATTTTTGCATGACCAAAAATTAAGGCGAAAAACACTACAATGTCCCAAAAGTAGTAAAAATTTTTGGTCATTTGCAAAACAAATACGAAATACTACTTCGTCTTCGGTTCCAACGCTCGTTTGCAATGACACCCCTGCTGTAAGCGCGTTAGAGAAAGCCAATTTGCTTGCAGAACACTTTGCTGTTAATTCGACGTTACCAGTAAGTGTTATGACTCCTCCTGTACTTGAGAGCGGTAATGATTTCATGGGACGAATCTTCTTTCGCACTCGTGCAGTCGCAAGAGTTCTTAAGGACCTTGATGTGCACAAATCCGCTGGCCCTGATCGTATCCTGCGTAAGCTTTTCCATCTGTCCTACTCTACTGGTCTCATTCCGAGTGGATGGAAAACAGCATTTGTCCAGCCTGTCCCTAAAAAAGGCGAATCTTCTTCACCCTCCAACTATCGTCCAATTGCACTTACGTCCCTTCTTTCCAAGGTCATGGAAACGCTGATTAATCATCAGCTTAAGAAATATCTTGAAGAACGAAAGCTTCTAAATGACCGGCAGTATGGCTTTCGTAGCAATAGGTCCACTGGTGATCTGATGGTATATCTCACCGAACAGTGGAACAAATCTTTACACCGTTTTGGTGAAAGTAAGATTATTGCACTTGATATTTCAAAAGCGTTTGATAGAGTTTGGCATAAAGCTCTCTTATCGAAAATGCGTGCTTTTGGTATTGATGAATCTCTTCTTCGTTGGATTAGAAATTACCTTTCGGACCGCTCAATACAAATCGTATTGGATGGTTTTAAGTCTGATATTCATAAAATAAACGCTGGTGTGCCCCAGGGCTCCGTTTTGTCTCCGACTCTCTTTCTGATATTTATCAACGATCTTCTGTCTCAAACTTCTAATCCATTAAATTGTTTTGCTGACGACAGTACCCTCAGCTTTTCATATTCGTTTCTAGAGTCACATCCTTGTCCTTCGGATGTGGATTTAGAGCGGCAGCGTATGATAAGTTCATTAAATTCTGATCTCGACAGCATTGTCCAATGGGGAATCAAAAACCGTGTAGAATTTAATGCTTCAAAAACCCAATGCTGTCTCTTGTCGTTGAAGCGGAACCCGCCCCCCATGCCGCTATCCATGAGCGGTACTTGCATTGATGAAACCGAACAGCTTTCAGTTCTCGGCATGTGCATCACAGACCACCTTTTGTGGAATGACCACATATTCAACGTCGCCAAAAATGCTGCTAAATGCTTAGGTTTTCTTCGGCGATGCAAGAAATTTTTCTCCCCTTCTGATCTGGCTGTAATCTACAAAGCCTTTATCCGTCCAAAGCTTGAGTACAACTCTCACATCTGGGCAGGTGCTCCTTTAACTCATCTGAATCTCTTGGATAGAATTCAAAAAAGAGCTTTAAAAATGATAGGTGATATAAGTATAACAGAAACAATTACAACTCTGGAACACCGCCGTAATGTTTCATGTCTCTCTCTATTTTATCGCTACTTCCATAAACAGTGTTCTAGTGAAATAGCCAGCTGCATTCCTCCCCTAAAACAATTCAACCGTAATACTCGCGCTTTTACGAATGCTCATCAGTTTACCCTAGAGCCCAATTTCGGACGTACCGTCAAGTATAGAGATTCATTCTTTAGCCGCACTACAAGAATGTGGAATGCTTTGCCTGGCTCTATTTTTACCTCCCATTTTGATATTCAGAAATTCAAAACCAATGTGCATCGGTATCTCCTATTAAATCCTTCCCTATTTTCCTAACGCTCGCACTGTGTTAAAACATTTTAAGGGTAGTCAAAATCCCTTTAGTGCGCGCTGATTATAAAAAAAAAAAAAAAAAAAAAACTATTAGCTAAAGAAAATAACACGAATCCAATGATAAACAGCACTCACCGGTATATTGAGGGTAGTTTGCGGTGGTAGAGGTGGTGGTTTGTTTATATAGTGGTTGCAGAGGTCTTTAGTGGATTTTCGTACTTGCTATTATTTTGAGGCAAAGATGAAGATCGTCGCTTCGGATTCCGCGATCGAATTTTTTTTGCACAAATTGTATTATCTGAAAGTGAAGAAAGAAAAAAATTTGCTTAAAAAAGTAATCAAACCAATTTAGAAACGTCTACATACCAAGCTGCGACGCTGCATAGGCAACGGGACTTCCGTTATTTAGGCTAGCCCGGCTTTTGGTAGCGTGGGTTGGCTCCCCACAGAGGGCAAGAGTGGTCTCCGTGGACGGGTGGCGACCTTGGATAGACGTCCGGAAGGTTGGATACAATTGTGTCCGAGCAGTGTTTGGGTGCCCGACGCTCGTAGAAAGGGTTCGTCAAGCCACGGACCGGAAATAAAATCTGAAAATATACGGAATAATCAGGTTCGCGTACCTAAAATGTGTTCTTTATTGTACTTACCATACATATGTAGGTAAACTCTGTATAGAACTCTAATAGGGGTGGTAGTCTGCTTTCTTTAAATAAAAGTACCTATCTGAAAAAAAAAAACGAAACAAAAACAACAAATATATGAAAAAGATAAAAGGAAATTTACCAAATATTCCACGACGCGACGATAAGTTATTTTCTTGGTGTTGATTCGGGTTGCTGCGGCTGCCATTGGTGGCGTTCAGCGTTCATGTTGATTATAAAATGAATGTAAAGAGACATCAAACTTTTTAACGACCTCCACAGAAGATATATATTACTGTGGCTTTCGTTTCAACCAATTCAGATTTGGGTGTCAGATCTTAAATTTTACTGGCAAAACGAACACAAAACGTGATTTTTTTTGTTTTATGATTGTATGAGTGACTTCTTTAAAACGACACTGGGTAAAAGTCACTTTTTTTTTATGTGTGTGCAAGTGCGTGTGAAAATCTGTGTAAATCTTGCTAAAAATCGAGATCTGCAAAATCGACTTCAGATCGACAAAAATTCGATTTTTTTGGTCGAAAGGAAACGAAAAACTTGTCACAAATCAAAAAAATCAAAGAAAAATCGATTTTTTTGGTCGAAACGAAAACCACATAAGATAGATAGCACAACAAACGGTGGGAAGATGTTTGGTAAAATAGGGAATTTCGCCCAGCTGTCAGTTAGGTTAAAATGTTGAATTGTGTTTTTTTTCTCCTATTTCGAAGCAGAAATTTACCTCGATTGGCCAAAAATTTAAGTGATCGCACGGTTTACTTCAAAACATAAGGTCCTTAAATACGGGCGATGTTTTTTTTCATCCTTTACTGGGAATTTATCCCAATGACTACTTTTTAGGTGTCCGTATGTGGGTGGAGGATAATATTTGTTGAAACGCCCTCTGTTAGAGGAAGGAAAAAGTAAATATTAGACCTGTTAAGATGGCGGAGGCGATTCTCGAAATGTCGAAATGAGGCGAATTGGATTAAGGCGACTACTACTACATTGACATATCAAAAAGAATAATTAATAGAAAAATAGGATCAGGGCTAGCGGGTGTATTGCACCGTATGGCTAACTGTGTGAGAGGGGAAATGCTTTAGAAAAAAAAGTGGCATGTTCACTGGTTGAGATCTGTATGGAAAAGAAGTCGAATGGCAGATATTTCTCCAGAGTTAAGTTGAGCAGTCGTCCTGAGCTCAGATGACACTACCTTTTTTTTTCTTAATACGATAATTATTAATGTTTTTTTTTTGAGTATCTTAAAAAATTAAGAAACAAGAAGTGTGTAGGTTAACTATACTTTCGTGAACTAATTTTTATTGCATTTCATATTTTTTTTGATGGAAAAAGATAATAATATAATATTTTTGTTTGGTGTTATAAATTTAGAAATAATTACGGTGTGCATCATACAAAATAAATTACTCAGAGAAATTGTAGGAAAATAATTATTTTTGCAATATAAACTAGTGTGAGGTGAGTTTGAAAAAGAAGGATTTTATTGAAGAACTGGGTGTTAATATTCTAAATTTATACAGGCAATATTATATATCACCACGTTGTGGATTTCTGGCGGTTCCAGCTGGCCAGCGGAGCACTGGGCCGCCGCCAATTTTTTTTGTGTGCTTATATATACACTGGTGATCCTGTTTGACGGCTCCTGCTAAAGATTAATGACAGGAAGTCGTATCTCCTCAACAATTTTGACACCAGTACTGTTGCTTATCCTGTGTTGTTTTTTTATGCGGTGAAAGTGCCTGAATCCACCAGAACACATTGTGATCTTTACTGAAGTCCTCACCAGACCCCCGAAAACGGTTATACTGGGGAAACTGGTTTTGGTTTCTTGGACCCGTTTAGCTGCATTGGAAATCCCGCGTCACAGGAATAAGCTTGGATCCGATCGGATATTTCTCCATCAGAACACACGTTGTTTTTGCATTGCTCTTATTTAACTTTGATGTACAGCTGTAAAAGAAATACTTTTCTTAATTAATATCATTTTTTTTTTGTTAAGTCAATAATTTAGTAATAGTAACTTAATTAAATTAAAAATCTTTTAATCTGATGTTAATGTCAGGGATAGAACTAATTGTCAATAAAACTTTGCTAAGCGTCTCCTTTGGATGAAACCATTCGTTTTCTTGGATTTCCTAACAGAAATCATGTTGTGGTAAAACCTTAATTTTCAGGGGTGTGGATAGTGGCAGAGCTATTTCGGTGAAGATGGTATGAACTGAACGCGATCATGCGCCATGTTTGGGGGATTCTAAGAAAAATGGCCGCTGATTCCCAGGTAGGGTGAGCAATGGTCACACGGCTACAACATCTGCTGTGCCCATAGGTGTGGTTAGTGTCCGTCCGATATTCAACTCGTTTGATAACAGGCCTGATAAGTGTATTTGTTGCCGGTGAGGTTTAGTTTCGGGGGCAAGATCCCCCCCCATCCGTCGAGCTCAGCTGTGCATCGCAAGCAGGCCGCGTCCTCGGGACTAGACATTCATTCCTTTTCAGTTTCCATCCTATTTTCAATTCCTAGCTATTCCTACCGTATCGACATTCTGTTCCTCTACCTAATCGACTCTTCCTTATCCAATTTCCCTCTCTACTCCTCTCCATTTGCCCGCAACAAATTGGCGCCCAACGTATTTGCTTTGTAGTCCTAGTTTCAGTTCTTTTATGTTGTGAAAGTCGTTAACCAACTTTGCTATAAACTTTCAAGAATCGTAAGTAAGAGCACCAAGAAGGTCTCAGACGCACTTAGGTGTATTGCGACGGTTTCTTGAAAGTTCGTAGCGACTGCGGTTAGTGCTTGTTTGGCGTTTTATCTGAGGTTGCTTCACGGTTTCAGGGTTCGTAAGTCTGCATCAGGAAAGTCACAGACAGACCTAGGGGTATTGCGACGAGCTTTTGAAGCCTTGCGGTAGCAACAGATAACGTCTTTTGTCTAGTTTTTCCTTATTCCTTTCCTTACCTTTTTTTTTACTTTTCTATTTCATTTGTTTTAATTTCTTATCCCTTAGTCTTGTCTTGTTAGGTTTTTTTTTTTGGAACGCAGTGACCATGTTTGACGTGTAGTCGAACATCGATGCATCGCTCTAACTTTAGTTATTTTCACCTTTTTTGTCAAGTTGACCTTGCCGTTTCAAGTCTTCTAGCAAAGTCCTAGAGACAGACTAGAATAGCGGGAACGGAAAAGAAAACTGAGTAATGTTTTTGGTAGTGTTTCTACTTTTTGTTTCCCTATTAATCTCACCACACCAAGGGATTTACTTCGTCCGTCTGAAGTCTTAGTAAATAGTGATATCGTTAGTAGGATCGTACCATACCGACAAGAAACCACCGAAGATGCTACTTGAAGCACCCCGCATGTTTATGAAAAAAAAAGAAAAGAGAAAAAAAAAGAGAAAAGCTCATAGAAATAAAAAGAAATATTTGTTTTTTTTGATCGGTTAAAATCTTTTGTTTATTATTAATAATATAATTTCTACATTTACTTTAATATTATAATTTTTCTCTTAACTACGTTAATTTACTTGCTGGTGGTTCGAATCGACCATTTTTCAAACAGAGTTTGTTTTTTGTTTAAGAAATTCATTTAACTTATTTTTCTTTCATGAAAAATTTCTCTAATTTACTTTTTTTTCTTGTTTTGTTCATTCGTTATTTTTTTTTTGTGATTTTTCGAATTATTTCGTTTATTTACTTCTTGAGTTTGTTTTTTTTTGCTACTTTTTTGAAAATTAACTTTTAAGATTTTCATAAAAATATCTTTGTTAGCTAAGTTTGTTTAATAGTAGTTCTGGTTACCCTTACTGTTTATGAATATTGCTTTTAATAAAACCCAAAAATCCTTCGTTGCAAAACTCACCATATTTCTATAAAATTTTTCATTTTTTGTTGTAACTGGGTTAAATTATTCAAAATTAGATATGACTTCTAACAATATGGAAGAAGAAGATCGCATAAGCCGTAGGATTAGAGAGGCTGAAATATACGAAAATGTTCGATTAACTCGATCGGCCAGCCGAAATTTAGACAATACCTCTAGACAGCGAGCTATGTTTCCTCCTCTCGGATGGGCAACTTCGGTCCGCATCCAATACGGCCGCTAGCCTGTGTGTTCTGGCTCCTGATAGTCAAGCCAACAGCTCTAATGACTCGCTTTCAGCTCCGCCTTTCAGCGACCTCAGTGAGAGGGGAGCAGCGTCAGTACTTCCTAGGGAAAGGATCGATTCATTGAATGAGACAGTTAAGCCAAATTCGGGTAAACGTAGGCCAAACTCGGCCAATCTAGAAAACTTTGGTAGTTCTAGGGTCTTCTTAGAAAATTTAGCTCAGGGTCCTTCTGCAAATAAACAAAAAGAAACGAGGATAAGTCCGGAAGATTTGAAGGCCTATATCAACTTGGCCATAGTCGAAGGTTTGTCTACGACTAAACAGACAATACAAAGGGAAGTTGTAAGTACCTTAAAAGAAGAAATCCAAAACCAACTTGGAGGGTTCCTTAGGAATTTGAATCTAGGGCAGCCAAATCAAGTTTCCTCTGATCAGATGCCCAGACCAACAGGATGATCTTATGGCTTTGCACCAGCAGGTCCAACTGCAATGCAGCAACATCCTCCAGCTGAGCCAGGTGGAAGTGCGTTTGTTCCTCCAGGACCACATCGGAGAAGACCACCAGAGCCTTATAGAAGGAGTCAACCTGACGGCTTTTATGAATTTCACCAGGGTCCTAGTAGAAATTATATGACTCCAATAAATACTCCGAATCCGTAGTCTACCAATCACAAAATTTCAGCCCATATTTATTTCCGGGATACAAAGCTCCGATCAAGATTGACAAGTGGGGCCTGAAGTTTGATGGTCAAACCGCCACTATGACTGTCGAAGATTTTGTCTTTCGACTAGAAACACTGCAGAGTCAGTACACCTGCCCTTGGACGGAAATCTTAAGAGATTTCCATCTCCTTCTCTCAGGAAATGCCCACGATTGGTTCTGGCAATTCCAACGGAATAATTATCGACCTGACTGGCCGACCTTGAAGGATGCTTTTAAAAACACTCGAACAGACTTCGAGATAATCCGTGACATCATGGATCGACGGCAGAATTCCTGGGAGAGTAGCGAAGATTTTTTCACAGCCATAAACAAGATGAAATTCCAGTTGAGATTACCGATTCCGGAAGTAGAAATGGTGCGAATCCTGAAACGAAATCTTAATGAAAAAATTGGAAAGTTAATATATCCCCAACCCATTTTCTCCTTGGATCAGTTAAGGACTGCCTGGAAGCACGCTGAAGCAGCATTTCCGAGGAGAGATCGAGAAGTACCAAAACCATTTGTCAAACCTCCAGGTAGAAACATGGTCAAGGAGTACGAAGAAATGTATCAACCAGCAGATGAACAACTCGCTGCGTACCAGTTCGGTGGAGCTCGTCCGAAAAATCCTCCTCGGAAGTATGCGGATGCCACTAGCCTTATGTGCTGGAACTGCAAGGTGCAGGGTCATACGTACTTCGACTGCGAGTCTGAAGTGCGAAACATTTTTTGTTATAAATGTGGTCTAGAAGGTGTAATTACTCCGCGTTGTAGGCGATGCAATCAGGGAAACCGGGTGCGGGACGCGAAGGTTTCGGGAAATCGCGCACCAACCCGAGTCAGAACTCCCAATAATTTCGAAAAGTCAAACCGAAGCTGAAACCAAATCCGAAGAAAGTCCTCTTGTGGAAGAGAACGAAGAGAAAATTATAATTTTAAAACGAGAAATTAACATAGAATCCAATAAAGGTAAAAATACAATACAAAGTCCTTTCCATATCAAGCCATTACATGTCCGTATTCAAGAGTGTAACCAAGCGCGAGATAGAATTTTTAATAGAGAGATTTCTCTTCAGTCAAAGAAGGTACGCAAAGCTAGAGCTCGATTCAAAGCTAGGAAAGAAACTAGAAAAAGGATTACCTCGTTCCAAATTTGGACCAGGAGATCTACCTTGGGGTAGATTTCTGGAGAGCATTCCAGTTAGCCCCAAGTATAATTTGTAGTATCTCGGTTGACGAAGAAAGAGATCCATCGAACGCTCATCAGTTGAACGCTGATCAGCGGGCCAGACTGGATGCGGTCAGGCAGAGATTTCTGTGTTTTGACCGGGATGGTCTAGGGAAGACGGCGCTGATGGAGCACGTCATTGATACAGGAGATGCGCTCCCTGTGAAACAGCGTCACTACCCTGTCTCTCCAGCGGTACAAGCCATTTTGTATGAAGAGTTAGATCGGATGCTGAGTCTCGGTGTTATCGAGGAGAGTGAAAGTCCCTGGTGCTCACCAGTAGTGCTCTTGCGGAAACCAGGCAAAAATTGACTTTGCCTGGATTCTCGCAAGGTGAACGAACTTACTAAGAAAAATGCAAATCCTCTCACCCATATCGAGGGGCTCATCAGCCGACTACCGGATACGTACTACATTAGTAGTATTGATCTAAAAGAAGCATTCTGGCAAATACCTCTGGAGAAACAGAGTAGGGAAAAGACTGCCTTTGCGGTACCGGGAAGACCCTTGTACCAATTTACTGTCATGCCCTTTGGGTTATGTAATGCAGCCCAAAGGTTATGCCAGTTGATGGACAAGGTGATTCCTGCACGAATTAGGGATCGTGTTTTTGTATATCTTGACGATCTGCTTATCATGGCGCCCGATTTTGAGACGCATATTGCCTTGTTAAGCGAAGTAGCCGACTGCTTACGCAGGGCTAACCTTACCATCAACATGAAGAAATCCAAATTTTGCTTCAAAGAGCTGAAGTACTTGGGCTTCATAGTTGGTGGCGGTAAGCTTAAGACCGATCCTGCTAAGGTGGAGGCTATTGTTGACTTTCCAGCCCCCAAAACCCCAAGGCAGGTTCGGCGGTTGCTTGGTTTAGCAGGTTGGTATCGGAAATTCATAAAGAATTTCTCTAGTCTGACTGCACCTCTGACTGACTTACTGAAAAAGAGGAATGCTAAGTTTTGTATGACTGCTGAAGCCCTGAAAGCGTTCGAGGATCTAAAGATCGCGTTAACCACGGCACCTGTTCTCCCGCATCCGGACTTTACAAAAAGATTTTATATCCAATGTGATGCTTCGGATGCGGGAATAGGTGCCGTACTGTTCCAGAAGAACGAGGAGGAAGAAGAAGTCCCAATTGCGTACTTCTCGCAAAAATTTAATGAAAGCCAGAGGAACTTCAGTGTGACCGAGAAGGAGTGTATGGCGGCAGTGATGGCTGTGCAAAAATTCAGGCCGTATGTCGAAAGCATGGATTTTACAGTAATCACCGACCACTCCAGTCTTCAATGGCTTATGAGCATGAAAGACCTCAGTGGAAAGCTCGCCAGGTGGAGTCTGTTGCTGCAATCGTATGCCTTCGACATACAGCACAGGAAAGGCACACTTAATGTAGTACCAGACACTCTTTCTCGGGTGCACGTAGATTCTCTGGCTATAGTAGAAGTGGCCCCATTAATAGATTTGACCTCCGATGAATTCAAATCTGAGGAATATACAAGTCTAATAGAAACCATAAAAGCGCACCCTGATGAATTGTCAGACTTGAAAGTTGAAGACGGCTTTGTATACAAGCGTGCATTTAGATGTGAAGGCGAAGAAGCTATGCTTGAGCATACCTGGCTTCTTTGGGTTCCGTCAGGTTTGACCGACGAAATAATAAGCAATGCACACAACCCACCACAGGTAGCACACGGTGGCATCGCGAAAACGCTGAAAAGAATTCGTCAATACTTTCATTGGCCTAACATGACAGTTCAAATTCGTCATTATGTCTCTAATTGTTCGGTGTGCAAACAATGTAAAGCGTCCAATAAAATTTCTCGTCCCCCTATTGTCACGTCGTATTGTTCTAATCGTCCCTTTGAGAAACTATATGTGGACTTCTTAGGTCCTTATCCTAGGACTAAATCAGGAAATGCTTATGTTTTTATCGTCCTTGACCGCTTGTCCAAATTTGTTTTCTTGAAGGCCCTGAGAAGTGCTAATTCATCCAGCATCATTCGATTTCTGCGACAGGATATTTTTAATGTATTCGGTGTTCCGAATATTATCCATTCCGACAACGGAAAGCAGTTTTTAGCAAAAGAATTTCAGAATTTTCTGTCTAAATATGGCATAAGGCATTTTAAAACCGCCAATTATGCCCCGCAGTCGGATGCGTCGGAGAGGGTTAACCGCACGTTATTAGCAGCTATCCGGTCATACCTTAAAACCGATCAACGCGAATGGGATCTTTATCTGAGCGATATCGCTTGTGCCATAAGGAGTTCAGTTCATACCTCTACTGGTGTGACCCCATATTACGCTCTGTTTGGAACTAATATGATGACGCATGGTAGTAGCTATGAGCTGGTACAAAAACTTAACGCGGTAGACGATAGCGAGTTGCTGACCATCCCTCGAGACGGTCGACTGCAGTGCATAAGGAATGAGATTCGCAAAAATATTTCGAAAGCAAACGAAAGGTCTGCGAAACTATGTAACACACGCACGAAAATCATTAAATATTTGCCTGGACAGGAGGTTTATAGGAGAAACTTTATCTTGAGCGATTCTTCGAAATACTGGTCCGCGAAACTATCACCGAAATACATCAAATGTCGGATTGTGAAACAAATAGGAAATAATTTGTATGAGTTATAGAATCTTAGTGGGAAAAGAATCGGTGTATTTCACACAAAAGATTTAAAGCAATAGCCTATGCATGTCGAAAACCTTTCCACTGAAAACGCTTGAAAACCCGATAAATTCTTCGTAAAACCGATATATTATTGTACAAAAAGTGTTGCATGTATTTCCATCTGTCTTGTAAACTCTTAAATGTTTGTTATTGTCCACTTAGTACTGAATCTAAATCACTTGTAGTTTTTGTCAACAACTCATTTGTTTTTTTTCACTGCACAAAGTACCTGATGGATATTTAAACAATCCAGGTAACACTTTATTATTGGCACAAAATACCCAATGTCCATCAACACAATTCCTGCCAACACTCTATTTTTGTCGAAAGTACCTGAAACTTCATCTATCTAGTCAAACAAATTTGTTATTTTTTTTTAGTATTTTATTAATTGCATGTAACTGTTCCTTGATTAGCGATTTTATTTAGGTATATTTACCTATATCTAGTTAATACTAATTAATCTAGGCCTTATTGGATAACATCTGTGATATTACTATTAGGAATCTGCAACGATTTAAAACTAATAACCTGTGATATTTACAATTGTAGTTTCTAAGTAGGTAGTATAAAATAAGTCCAACTGTGATATTTTTTGTTATTATTTATTTTAATTATTTCAACTGTGATATATTATTAGATATAGAAGGTTTTAATTAAGTAATTTATTGGTGTCGTATATTCATTTATTTATTGTATTCACTATTAGCTAAAGAAAATAACACGAATCCCAAGATAAACAGCACTCACCGGTATATTGAGGGTAGTTTGCGGTGGGAGAGGTGGTGGTTTGTTTATATAGTGGTTGCAGAGGTCTTTAGTGGATTTTCGTACTTGCTATTATTTTGAGGCAAAGATGAAGATCGTCGCTTCGGATTCCGCGATCGAATTTTTTTTGCACAAATTGTATTATCTGAAAGTGAAGAAAGAAAAAAATTTGCTCAAAAAAGTAATCAAACCAATTTAGAAACGTCTACATACCAAGCTGCGACGCTGCATAGGCAACGGGACTTCCGTTATTTAGGCTAGCCCGGCTTTTGGTAGCGTGGGTTGGCTCCCCACAGAGGGCAAGAGGGGTCTCCTTGGACGGGTGGCGACCTTGGATAGACGTCCGGAAGGTTGGATACAATTGTTTCCGAGCAGTGTTTGGGTGCCCGACGCTCGTAGAAAGGGTTCGTCAAGCCACGGACCGGAAATAAAATCTGAAAATATACGGAATAATCAGGTTCGCGTACCTAAAATGTGTTCTTTATTGTACTTACCATACATATGTAGGTAAACTCTGTTAGAACTCTAATAGGGGTGGTAGTCTGCTTTCTTTAAATAAAAGTACCTATCTGAAAAAAAAAACGAAACAAAAACAACAAATATATGAAATAGAAACGAGTATGAACATGATATGAAATATGAAAAAGATAAAAGGAAATTTACCAAATATTCCACGACGCGACGATAAGTTATTTTCTTGGTGTTGATTCGGGTTGCTGCGGCTGCCATTGGTGGCGTTCAGCGTTCATGTTGATTATAAAATGAATGTAAAGAGACATCAAACTTCTTAACGACCTCCACAGAAGATATATATTACTGTGGCTTTCGTTTCAACCAATTCAGATTTGGGTGTCAGATCTTAAATTTTACTGGCAAAACGAACACAAAACGTGATTTTATTTTGTTTTATGATTGTATGAGTGACTTCTTTAAAACGACACTGGGTAAAAGTCACTTTTTTTTTATGTGTGTGCAAGTGCGTGTGAAAATCTGTGTAAATCTTGCTAAAAATCGAGATCTGCAAAATCGACTTCAGATCGACAAAAATTCGATTTTTTTGGTCGAAAGGAAAGGAAAAACTTGTCACAAATCAAAAAAATCAAAGAAAAATCGATTTTTTTGGTCGAAACGAAAACCACATAAGATAGATAGCACAACAAACGGTGGGAAGATGTTTGGTAAAATAGGGAATTTCGCCCAGCTGTCAGTTAGGTTAAAATGTTGAATTGTGTTTTTTTTCTCCTATTTCGAAGCAGAAATTTACCTCGATTGGCCAAAAATTTAAGTGATCGCACGGTTTACTTCAAAACATAAGGTCCTTAAATACGGGCGATGTTTTTTTTCATCCTTTACTGGGAATTTATCCCAATGACTACTTTTTAGGTGTCCGTATGTGGGTGGAGGATAATATTTGTTGAAACGCCCTCTGTTAGAGGAAGGAAAAAGTAAATATTAGACCTGTTAAGATGGCGGAGGCGATTCTCGAAATGTCGAAATGAGGCGAATTGGATTAAGGCGACTACTACTACATTGACATATCAAAAAGAATAATTAATAGAAAAATAGGATCAGGGCTAGCGGGTGTATTGCACCGTATGGCTAACTGTGTGAGAGGGGAAATGCTTTAGAAAAAAAAGTGGCATGTTCACTGGTTGAAATCTGTATGGAAAAGAAGTCGAATGGCAGATATTTCTCCAGAGTTAAGTTGAGCAGTCGTCCTGAGCTCAGATGACACTACCTTTTTTTTTCTTAATACGATAATTATTAATGTTTTTTTTTTGAGTATCTTAAAAAATTAAGAAACAAGAAGTGTGTAGGTTAACTATACTTTCGTGAACTAATTTTTATTGCATTTCATATTTTTTTTGATGGAAAAAGATAATAATATAATATTTTTTTTTGGTGTTATAAATTTAGAAATAATTACGGTGTGCATCATACAAAATAAATTACTCAGAGAAATTGTAGGAAAATAATTATTTTTGCAATATAAACTAGTGTGAGGTGAGTTTGAAAAAGAAGGATTTTATTGAAGAACTGGGTGTTAATATTCTAAATTTATACAGGCAATATTATATATCACCACGTTGTGGATTTCTGGCGGTTCCAGCTGGCCAGCGGAGCACTGGGCCGCCGCCAATTTTTTTTGTGTGCTTATATATACACTGGTGATCCTGTTTGACGGCTCCTGCTAAAGATTAATGACAGGAAGTCGTATCTCCTCAACAATTTTGACACCAGTACTGTTGCTTATCCTGTGTTGTTTTTTTATGCGGTGAAAGTGCCTGAATCCACCAGAACACATTGTGATCTTTACTGAAGTCCTCACCAGACCCCCGAAAACGGTTATACTGGGGAAACTGGTTTTGGTTTCTTGGACCCGTTTAGCTGCATTGGAAATCCCGCGTCACAGGAATAAGCTTGGATCCGATCGGATATTTCTCCATCAGAACACACGTTGTTTTTGCATTGCTCTTATTTAACTTTGATGTACAGCTGTAAAAGAAATACTTTTCTTAATTAATATCATTTTTTTTTTTGTTAAGTCAATAATTTAGTAATAGTAACTTAATTAAATTAAAAATCTTTTAATCTGATGTTAATGTCAGGGATAGAACTAATTGTCAATAAAACTTTGCTAAGCGTCTCCTTTGGATGAAACCATTCGTTTTCTTGGATTTCCTAACAGAAATCATGTTGTGGTAAAACCTTAATTTTCAGGGGTGTGGATAGTGGCAGAGCTATTTCGGTGAAGATGGTATGAACTGAACGCGATCATGCGCCATGTTTGGGGGATTCTAAAAAAAATGGCCGCTGATTCCCAGGAAGGGTGAGCAATGGTCACACGGCTACAACATCTGCTGTGCCCATAGGTGTGGTTAGTGTCCGTCCGATATTCAACTCGTTTGATAACAGGCCTGATAAGTGTATTTGTTGCCGGTGAGGTTTAGTTTCGGGGGCAAGATCCCCCCCCATCCGTCGAGCTCAGCTGTGCATCGCAAGCAGGCCGCGTCCTCGGGACTAGACATTCATTCCTTTTCAGTTTCCATCCTATTTTCAATTCCTAGCTATTCCTACCGTATCGACATTCTGTTCCTCTACCTAATCGACTCTTCCTTATCCAATTTCCCTCTCTACTCCTCTCCATTTGCCCGCAACAAATTGGCGCCCAACGTATTTGCTTTGTAGTCCTAGTTTCAGTTCTTTTATGTTGTGAAAGTCGTTAACCAACTTTGCTATAAACTTTCAAGAATCGTAAGTAAGAGCACCAAGAAGGTCTCAGACGCACTTATGTGTATTGCGACGGTTTCTTGAAAGTTCGTAGCGACTGCGGTTAGTGCTTGTTTGGCGTTTTATCTGAGGTTGCTTCACGGTTTCAGGGTTCGTAAGTCTGCATCAGGAAAGTCACAGACAGACCTAGGGGTATTGCGACGAGCTTTTGAAGCCTTGCGGTAGCAACAGATAACGTCTTTTGTCTAGTTTTTCCTTATTCCTTTCCTTACCTTTTTTTTTACTTTTCTATTTCATTTGTTTTAATTTCTTATCCCTTAGTCTTGTCTTGTTAGGTTTTTTTTTTTGGAACGCAGTGACCATGTTTGACGTGTAGTCGAACATCGATGCATCGCTCTAACTTTAGTTATTTTCACCTTTTTTGTCAAGTTGACCTTGCCGTTTCAAGTCTTCTAGCAAAGTCCTAGAGACAGACTAGAATAGCGGGAACGGAAAAGAAAACTGAGTAATGTTTTTGGTAGTGTTTCTACTTTTTGTTTCCCTATTAATCTCACCACACCAAGGGATTTACTTCGTCCGTCTGAAGTCTTAGTAAATAGTGATATCGTTAGTAGGATCGTACCATACCGACAAGAAACCACCGAAGATGCTACTTGAAGCACCCCGCATGTTTATGAAAAAAAAGAAAAGAGAAAAAAAAAGAGAAAAGCTCATAGAAATAAAAAGAAATATTTGTTTTTTTTGATCGGTTAAAATCTTTTGTTTATTATTAATAATACAATTTCTACATTTACTTTAATATTATAATTTTTCTCTTAACTACGTTAATTTACTTGCTGGTGGTTCGAATCGACCATTTTTCAAACAGAGTTTGTTTTTTGTTTAAGAAATTCATTTAACTTATTTTTCTTTCATGAAAAATTTCTCTAATTTTGAGTGTAATATTCGTTTTCGAAAGTTTATTGTATCTTGTTTAGAAGAAAGCAAAATTTTGTTTTGAAAGCAAATCATAAATATACCTAGGTTAATAGTTTATATAACATTAAAGCTTTTCTTTTTTTTTCTAGACAATTTTACGTTAGTTGGTAACGAAACTACCTTATCTCGTTCAATTAATTTATTTTGTTACTTTTTCTATTTTTGTTAGGGTTATAATAAACAATTTTTCTCATATAATTCAGACTTGTTCTCATTGGAAAAAGTTCTACAATTTATAAGAAAGCAAATTCAAAGAATTTTACAAAGTTTTTCTAAAAGACACTTTTTAGAAAAGTCTTTAAATATAGCTAAGTTTTTTTTTGCGTTTTGATTTGTTTTGTGAGAAAAATTTACTTTTTTTTCTTGTTTTGTTCATTCGTTATTTTTTTTTTTGTGATTTTTCGAATTATTTCGTTTATTTTCTTCTTGAGTTTGTTTTTTTTTGCTACTTTTTTGAAAATTAACTTTAAAGATTTTCATAAAAATATCTTTGTTAGCTAAGTTTGTTTAATAGTAGTTCTGGTTACCCTTACTGTTTATGAATATTGCTTTTAATAAAACCCAAAAATCCTTCGTTGCAAAACTCACCATATTTCTATAAAATTTTTCATTTTTTGTTGTTACTGGGTTAAATTATTCAAAATTAGATATGACTTCTAACAATATGGAAGAAGAAGATCGCATAAGCCGTAGGATTAGAGAGGCTGAAATATACGAAAATGTTCGATTAACTCGATCGGCCAGCCGAAATTTAGACAATACCTCTAGACAGCGAGCTATGTTTCCTCCTCTCGGATGGGCAACTTCGGTCCGCATCCAATACGACCGCTAGCCTGTGTGTTCTGGCTCCTGATAGTCAAGCCAACAGCTCTAATGACTCGCTTTCAGCTCCGCCTTTCAGCGACCTCAGTGAGAGGGGAGCAGCGTCAGTACTTCCTAGGGAAAGGATCGATTCATTGAATGAGACAGTTAAGCCAAATTCGGGTAAACGTAGGCCAAACTCGGCCAATCTAGAAAACTTTGGTAGTTCTAGGGTCTTCTTAGAAAATTTAGCTCAGGGTCCTTCTGCAAATAAACAAAAAGAAACGAGGATAAGTCCGGAAGATTTGAAGGCCTATATCAACTTGGCCATAGTCGAAGGTTTGTCTACGACTAAACAGACAATACAAAGGGAAGTTGTAAGTACCTTAAAAGAAGAAATCCAAAACCAACTTGGAGGGTTCCTTAGGAATTTGAATCTAGGGCAGCCAAATCAAGTTTCCTCTGATCAGATGCCCAGACCAACAGGATGATCTTATGGCTTTGCACCAGCAGGTCCAACTGCAATGCAGCAACATCCTCCAGCTGATCCAGGTGGAAGTGCGTTTGTTCCTCCAGGACCACATCGGAGAAGACCACCAGAGCCTTATAGAAGGAGTCAACCTGACGGCTTTTATGAATTTCACCAGGGTCCTAGTAGAAATTATATGACTCCAATAAATACTCCGAATCTCTAGTCTACCAATCACAAAATTTCAGCCCATATTTATTTCCGGGATACAAAGCTCCGATCAAGATTGACAAGTGGGGCCTGAAGTTTGATGGTCAAACCGCCACTATGACTGTCGAAGATTTTGTCTTTCGACTAGAAACACTGCAGAGTCAGTACACCTGCCCTTGGACGGAAATCTTAAGAGATTTCCATCTCCTTCTCTCAGGAAATGCCCACGATTGGTTCTGGCAATTCCAACGGAATAATTATCGACCTGACTGGCCGACCTTGAAGGATGCTTTTAAAAACACTCGAACAGACTTCGAGATAATCCGTGACATCATGGATCGACGGCAGAATTCCTGGGAGAGTAGCGAAGATTTTTTCACAGCCATAAACAAGATGAAATTCCAGTTGAGATTACCGATTCCGGAAGTAGAAATGGTGCGAATCCTGAAACAAAATCTTAATGAAAAAATTGGAAAGTTAATATATCCCCAACCCATTTTCTCCTTGGATCAGTTAAGGACTGCCTGGAAGCACGCTGAAGCAGCATTTCCGAGGAGAGATCGAGAAGTACCAAAACCATTTGTCAAACCTCCAGGTAGAAACATGGTCAAGGAGTACGAAGAAATGTATCAACCAGCAGATGAACAACTCGCTGCGTACCAGTTCGGTGGAGCTCGTCCGAAAAATCCTCCTCGGAAGTATGCGGATGCCACTAGCCTTATGTGCTGGAACTGCAAGGTGCAGGGTCATACGTACTTCGACTGCGAGTCTGAAGTGCGAAACATTTTTTGTTATAAATGTGGTCTAGAAGGTGTAATTACTCCGCGTTGTAGGCGATGCAATCAGGGAAACCGGGTGCGGGACGCGAAGGTTTCGGGAAATCGCGCACCAACCCGAGTCAGAACTCCCAATAATTTCGAAAAGTTAATTAACATAGAATCCAATAAAGGTAAAAATACAATACAAAGTCCTTTCCATATCAAGCCATTACATGTCCGTATTCAAGAGTGTAACCAAGCGCGAGATAGAATTTTTAATAGAGAGATTTCTCTTCAGTCAAAGAAGGTACGCAAAGCTAGAGCTCGATTCAAAGCTAGGAAAGAAACTAGAAAAAGGATTACCTCGTTCCAAATTTGGACCATGAGATCTACCTTGGGGTAGATTTCTGGAGAACATTCCAGTTAGCCCCAAGTATAATTTGTAGTATCTCGGTTGACGAAGAAAGAGATCCATCGAACGCTCATCAGTTGAACGCTGATCAGCGGGCCAGACTGGATGCGGTCAGGCAGAGATTTCTGTGTTTTGACCGGGATGGTCTAGGGAAGACGGCGCTGATGGAGCACGTCATTGATACAGGAGATGCGCTCCCTGTGAAACAGCGTCACTACCCTGTCTCTCCAGCGGTACAAGCCATTTTGTATGAAGAGTTAGATCGGATGCTGAGTCTCGGTGTTATCGAGGAGAGTGAAAGTCCCTGGTGCTCACCAGTAGTGCTCTTGCGGAAACCAGGCAAAAATTGACTTTGCCTGGATTCTCGCAAGGTGAACGAACTTACTAAGAAAAATGCAAATCCTCTCACCCATATCGAGGGGCTCATCAGCCGACTACCGGATACGTACTACATTAGTAGTATTGATCTAAAAGAAGCATTCTGGCAAATACCTCTGGAGAAACAGAGTAGGGAAAAGACTGCCTTTGCGGTACCGGGAAGACCCCAATTTACTGTCATGCCCTTTGGGTTGTGTAATGCAGCCCAAAGGTTATGCCAGTTGATGGACAAGGTGATTCCTGCACGAATTAGGGATCGTGTTTTTGTATATCTTGACGATCTGCTTATCATCGCGCCCGATTTTGAGACGCATATTGCCTTGTTAAGCGAAGAAATCCAAATTTTGCTTCAAAGAGCTGAAGTACTTGGGCTTCATAGTTGGTGGCGGTAAGCTTAAGACCGATCCTGCTAAGGTGGAGGCTATTGTTGACTTTCCAGCCCCCAAAACCCCAAGGCAGGTTCGGCGGTTGCTTGGTTTAGCAGGTTGGTATCGGAAATTCATAAAGAATTTCTCTAGTCTGACTGCACCTCTGACTGACTTACTGAAAAAGAGGAATGCTAAGTTTTGTATGACTGCTGAAGCCCTGAAAGCGTTCGAGGATCTAAAGATCGCGTTAACCACGGCACCTGTTCTCTCGCATCCGGACTTTACAAAAAGATTTTATGTCCAATGTGATGCTTCGGATGCGGGAATAAGTGCCGTACTGTTCCAGAAGAACGAGGAGGAAGAAGAAGTCCCAATTGCGTACTTCTCGCAAAAATTTAATGAAAGCCAGAGGAACTTCAGTGTGACCGAGAAGGAGTGTATGGCGGCAGTGATGGCTGTGCAAAAATTCAGGCCGTATGTCGAGGGCATGGATTTTACAGTAATCACCGACCACTCCAGTCTTCAATGGCTTATGAGCATGAAAGACCTCAGTGGAAAGCTCGCCAGGTGGAGTCTGTTGCTGCAATCGTATGCCTTCGACATACAGCACAGGAAAGGCACACTTAATGTAGTACCAGACACTCTTTCTCGGGTGCACGTAGATTCTCTGGCTATAGTAGAAGTGGCCCCATTAATAGATTTGACCTCCGATGAATTCAAATCTGAGGAATATACAAGTCTAATAGAAACCATAAAAGCGCACCCTGATGAATTGTCAGACTTGAAAGTTGAAGACGGCTTTGTATACAAGCGTGCATTTAGATGTGAAGGCGAAGAAGCTATGCTTGAGCATACCTGGCTTCTTTGGGTTCCGTCAGGTTTGACCGACGAAATAATAAGCAATGCACACAACCCACCACAGGGAGCACACGGTGGCATCGCGAAAACGCTGAAAAGAATTCGTCAATACTTTCATTGGCCTAACATGACAGTTCAAATTCGTCATTATGTCTCTAATTGTTCGGTGTGCAAACAATGTAAAGCGTCCAATAAAATTTCTCGTCAACCTATTGTCACGTCGTATTGTTCTAATCGTCCCTTTGAGAAACTATATGTGGACTTCTTAGGTCCTTATCCTAGGACTAAATCAGGAAATGCTTATGTTTTTATCGTCCTTGACCGCTTGTCCAAATTTGTTTTCTTGAAGGCCCTGAGAAGTGCTAATTCATCCAGCATCATTCGATTTCTGCGACAGGATATTTTTAATGTATTCGGTGTTCCGAATATTATCCATTCCGACAACGGAAAGCAGTTTTTAGCAAAAGAATTTCAGAATTTTCTGTCTAAATATGGCATAAGGCATTTTAAAACCGCCAATTATGCCCCGCAGTCGGATGCGTCGGAGAGGGTTAACCGCACGTTATTAGCAGCTATCCGGTCATACCTTAAAACCGATCAACGCGAATGGGATCTTTATCTGAGCGATATCGCTTGTGCCATAAGGAGTTCAGTTCATACCTCTACTGGTGTGACCCCATATTACGCTCTGTTTGGAACTAACGCATGGTAGTAGCTATGAGCTGGTACAAAGACTTAACGCGGTAGACGATAGCGAGTTGCTGACCATCCCTCGAGACGGTCGACTGCAGTGCATAAGGAATGAGATTCGCAAAAATATTTCGAAAGCAAACGAAAGGTCTGCGAAACTATGTAACACACGCACGAAAATCATTAAATATTTGCCTGGACAGGAGGTTTATAGGAGAAACTTTATCTTGAGCGATTCTTCGAAATACTGGTCCGCGAAACTATCACCGAAATACATCAAATGTCGGATTGTGAAACAAATAGGAAATAATTTGTATGAGTTATAGAATCTTAGTGGGAAAAGAATCGGTGTATTTCACACAAAAGATTTAAAGCAATAGCCTATGCATGTCGAAAACCTTTCCACTGAAAACGCTTGAAAACCCGATAAATTCTTCGTAAAACCGATATATTATTGTACAAAAAGTGTTGCATGTATTTCCATCTGTCTTGTAAACTCTTAAATGTTTGTTATTGTCCACTTAGTACTGAATCTAAATCACTTGTAGTTTTTGTCAACAACTCATTTGTTTTTTTTCACTGCACAAAGTACCTGATGGATATTTAAACAATCCAGGTAACACTTTATTATTGGCACAAAATACCCAATGTCCATCAACACAATTCCTGCCAACACTCTATTTTTGTCGAAAGTACCTGAAACTTCATCTATCTAGTCAAACAAATTTGTTATTTTTTTTTAGTATTTTATTAATTGCATGTAACTGTTCCTTGATTAGCGATTTTATTTAGGTATATTTACCTATATCTAGTTAATACTAATTAATCTAGGCCTTATTGGATAACATCTGTGATATTACTATTAGGAATCTGCAACGATTTAAAACTAATAACCTGTGATATTTACAATTGTAGTTTCTAAGTAGGTAGTATAAAATAAGTCCAACTGTGATATTTTTTGTTATTATTTATTTTAATTATTTCAACTGTGATATATTATTAGATATAGAAGGTTTTAATTAAGTAATTTATTGGTGTCGTCTATTCATTTATTTATTGTATTCACTATTAGCTAAAGAAAATAACACGAATCCAATGATAAACAGCACTCACCGGTATATTGAGGGTAGTTTGGGGTAGTAGAGGTGGTGGTTTGTTTATATAGTGGTTGCAGAGGTCTTTATTGGATTTTCGTACTTGCTATTATCTTGAGGCAAAGATGAAGATCGTCGCTTCGGATTCCGCGATCGAATTTTTTTTGCACAAATTGTATTATCTGAAAGTGAAGAAAGAAAAAAATTTGCTTAAAAAAGTAATCAAACCAATTTAGAAACGTCTACATACCAAGCTGCGACGCTGCATAGGCAACGGGACTTCCGTTATTTAGGCTAGCCCGGCTTTTGGTAGCGTGGGTTGGCTCCCCACAGAGGGCAAGAGGGGTCTCCGTGGACGGGTGGCGACCTTGGATAGACGTCCGGAAGGTCGGATACAATTGTGTCCGAGCAGTGTTTGGGTGCCCGACGCTCGTAGAAAGGGTTCGTCAAGCCACGGACCGGAAATAAAATCTGAAAATATACGGAATAATCAGGTTCGCGTACCTAAAATGTGTTCTTTATTGTACTTACCATACATATGTAGGTAAACTCTGTATAGAACTCTAATAGGGGTGGTAGTCTGCTTTCTTTAAATAAAAGTACCTATCTGAAAAAAAAAACGAAACAAAAACAACAAATATATGAAATAGAAACGAGTATGAACATGATATAAAATATGAAAAAGATAAAAGGAAATTTACCAAATATTCCACGACGCGACGATAAGTTATTTTCTTGGTGTTGATTCGGGTTGCTGCGGCTGCCATTGGTGGCGTTCAGCGTTCATGTTGATTATAAAATGAATGTAAAGAGACATCAAACTTTTTAACGACCTCCACAGAAGATATATATTACTGTGGCTTTCGTTTCAACCAATTCAGATTTGGGTGTCAGATCTTAAATTTTACTGGCAAAACGAACACAAAACGTGATTTTATTTTGTTTTATGATTGTATGAGTGCCTTTTTTAAAACGACACTGGGTAAAAGCCACTTTTTTTTGATGTGTGTGCAAGTGCGTGTGAAAATCTGTGTAAATCTTGCTAAAAATCGAGATCTGCAAAATCGACTTCAGATCGACAAAAATTCGATTTTTTTGGTCGAAAGGAAAGGAAAAACTTGTCACAAATCAAAAAAATCAAAGAAAAATCGATTTTTTTGGTTGAAACGAAAACCACATAAGATAGATAGCACAACAAACGGTGGGAAGATGTTTGGTAAAATAGGGAATTTCGGCCAGCTGTCAGTTAGGTTAAAATGTTGAATTGTGTTTTTTTTCTCCTATTTCGTAGCAGAAATTTACCTCGATTGACCAAAAATTTAAGTGATCGCACGGTTTACTTCAAAACATAAGGTCCTTAAATACGGGCGATGTTTTTTTTCATCCTTTACTGGGAATTTATCCCAATGACTACTTTT
Source organism: Leucozona laternaria (assembly GCA_932273885.2). Lineage (NCBI taxonomy): Eukaryota > Metazoa > Arthropoda > Insecta > Diptera > Syrphidae > Leucozona > Leucozona laternaria. The sequence goes on along the minus strand of OW026366.1, from coordinate 84,721,023 downwards.
TAGGTGTCCGTATGTGGGTGGAGGATAATATTTGTTGAAACGCCCTCTGTTAGAGGAAAGAAAAAGTAAATATTAGACCTGTTAAGATGGCGGAGGCGATTCTCGAAATGTCGAAATGAGGCGAATTGGATTAAGGCGACTACTACTACATTGACATATCAAAAAGAATAATTTATAGAAAAATAGGATCAGGGCTAGCGGGTGTATTGCACCGTATGGCTAACTGTGTGAGAGGGGAAATGCTTTAGAAAAAAAGTGGCATGTTCACTGGTTGAAATCTGTATGGAAAAGAAGTCGAATGACAGATATTTCTCCAGAGTTAAGTTGAGCAGTCGTCCTGAGCTCAGATGACACTACCTTTTTTTTTCTTAATACGATAATTATTAATGTTTTTTTTTGAGTATCTTAAAAAATTAAGAAACAAGAAGTGTGTAGGTTAACTATACTTTCGTGAACTAATTTTTATTGCATTTCATATTTTTTTTGATGGAAAAAGATAATAATATAATATTTTTTTTTTGGTGTTATAAATTTAGAAATAATTACGGTGTGCATAATACAAAATAAATTACTCAGAGAAATTGTAGGAAAATAATTATTTTTGCAATATAAACTAGTGTGAGGTGAGTTTGAAAAAGAAGGATTTTATTGAAGAACTGGGTGTTAATATTCTAAATTTATACAGGCAATATTATATATCACCACGTTGTGGATTTCTGGTGGTTCCAGCTGGCCAGCGGAGCACTGGGCCGCCGCCAATTTTTTTTGTGTGCTTATATATACACTGGTGATCCTGTTTGACGGCTCCTGCTAAAGATTAATGACAGGAAGTCGTATCTCTTCAACAATTTTGACACCAGTACTGTTGCTTATCCTGTGTTGTTTTTTTTTGCGGTGAAAGTGCCTGAATCCACCAGAACACATTGTGATCTTTACTGAAGTCCTCACCAGACCCCCGAAAACGGTTATACTGGGGAAACTGGTTTTGGTTTCTTGGACCCGTTTAGCTGCATTGGAAATCCCGCGTCACAGGAATAAGCTTGGATCCGATCGGATATTTCTCCATCAGAACACCCTTTTAGGGTATCAGGTTTGCTCTTTATGAATCAAAAGCAAGTTACAATAACTAATTTTATGATTAAACGCCAAATCATCGAGTGCTTGAATTTTCTTGTAATTCTAAAATTGATCCGTAAGATTTTCGTCTAAAGTAAAATCAATTATTTATCGTCATAAAGATTACGTTGAGGACTCTCAATGTCCATCTATTCAGTAAATTCTTTTTCCTGGTTGCTGTTTATATTATATTTAATTTATTATTCCTTTATTTCAAATTTTCATTTTTTAGCAAATTTATTCAATTTGTAAGTGAAAAGGGGGATTTTCAAGGCCTATCATTTTGATTACTCCATTTTGTTTTTTTTTTGTTGTTGTTGTGTTGTCTTCTTCGCGTTACTGACCACTTTCAAAGAGCTCTTAGAAAGTAGGGAGTTCTTTTTGTTTTTTTTGTCCTCTGCGTGGAAAGGCTACTTTTCAGAGTTTATGATAGTCCTTTTGAGAAACAAGTCCCTATCACGTTGTTTTTGCATTGCTCTCATTTAACTTTGATGTACAGCTGTAAAAGAAATACTTTTCTTAATTAATATCATTTTTTTTTGTTAAGTCAATAATTTAGTAATAGTAACTTAATTAAATTAAAAATCTTTTAATCTGATGTTAATGTCAGGGATAGAACTAATTGTCAATAAAACTTTGCTAAGCGTCTCCTTTGGATGAAACCATTCGTTTTCTTGGATTTCCTAACAGAAATCATGTTGTGGTAAAACCTTAATTTTCAGGGGTGTGGATAGTTGCAGAGCTATTTCGGTGAAGATGGTATAAACTGAACGCGATCATCCGCCATGTTTGGGGGAATCTAAAAAAAATGGCCGCTGATTCCCAGGTAGGGTGGGCAATGGTCACACGGCTACAACATCTGCTGTGCCCATAGGTGTGGTGAGTGTCCGTCCGATATTCAACTCGTTTGATAACAGGCCTGATAAGTGTATTTGTTGCCGGTGAGGTTTAGTTTCGGTGGCAAGATCCCCCCCATCCGTCGAGCTCAGCTGTGCATCGCAAGCAGGCCGCGTCCTCGGGCCTAGACATTGATTCCTTTTCATTTTCCATCCTATTTTCAATTCCTAGCTATTCCTACCTTATCTACATTCTGTTCCTCTACCTAATCGACTCTTCCTTATCCAATTTCCCTCTCTACTCCTCTCCATTTGCCCGCAACAAATTGGCGCCCAACGTATTTGCTTTGTAGTCCTAGTTTCAGTTCTTTTATGTTGTGAAAGTCGTTAACCAACTTTGCTTTAAACTTTCAAGAATCGTAAGTAAGAGCACCAAGAAGGTCTCAGACGCACTTAGGTGTATTGCGACGGTTTCTTGAAAGTTCGTAGCGACTGCGGTTAGTGCTTGTTTGGCGTTTTATCTGAGGTTGCTTCACGGTTTCAGGGTTCGTAAGTCTGCATCAGGAAAGTCACAGACAGACCTAGGGGTATTGCGACGAGCTGTTGAAGCCTTGCGGTAGCAACAGATAACGTCTTTTGTCTAGTTTTTCCTTATTCCTTTCCTTACCTTTTTTTTTACTTTTCTATTTCATTTGTTTTAATTTCTTATCCCTTAGTCTTGTCTTCTTAGGTTTTTTTTTTTGGAACGCAGTGACCATGTTTGACGTGTAGTCGAAAATCGATGCATCGCTCCAACTTTAGTTATTTTCACCTTTTTTGTCAAGTTGACCTTGCCGTTTCAAGTCTTCTAGCAAAGTCCTAGAGACAGACTAGAATAGCGGGAACGGAAAAGAAAACTGAGTAATGTTTTTGTTAGTGTTTCTACTTTTTGTTTCCCTATTAATCTCACCACACCAAGGGATTTTCTTCGTCCGTCTGAAGTCTTAGTAAATAGTGATATCGTTAGTAGGATCGTACCATACCGACAAGAAACCACCGAAGATGCTACTTGAAGCACCCCGCATGTTTATGAAAAAAAAAGAAAAGAGAAAAAAAAAGAGAAAAGCTCATAGAAATAAAAAGAAATATTTGTTTTTTTTGATCGGTTAAAATCTTTTGTTTATTATTAATAATATAATTTCTACATTTACTTTAATATTATAATTTTTCTCTTAACTACGTTAATTTACTTGCTGGTGGTTCGAATCGACCATTTTTCAAACAGAGTTTGTTTTTTGTTTAAGAAATTCATTTAACTTATTTTTCTTTCATGAAAAATTTCTCTAATTTTGAGTGTAATATTCGTTTTCGAAAGTTTATTGTATCTTGTTTAGAAGAAAGCAAAATTTTGTTTTGAAAGCAAATCATAAATATACCTAGGTTAATAGTTTATATAACATTAAAGCTTTTCTTTTTTTTTCTAGACAATTTTACGTTAGTTGGTAAAGAAACTACCTTATCTCGTTCAATTAATTTATTTTGTTACTTTTTCTATTTTTGTTAGGGTTATAATAAACAATTTTTCTCATATAATTCAGACTTGTTCTCATTGGAAAAAGTTCTACAATTTATAAGAAAGCAAATTCAAAGAATTTTACAAAGTTTTTCTAAAAGACACTTTTTAGAAAAGTCTTTAAATATAGTTAAGTTTTTTTTTGCGTTTTGATTTGTTTTGTGAGAAAAATTTACTTTTTTTTCTTGTTTTGTTCATTCGTTATTTTTTTTTTTGTGATTTTTCGAATTATTTCGTTTATTTACTTCTTGAGTTTGTTTTTTTTGCTACTTTTTTTGAAAATTAACTTTAAAGATTTTCATAAGAATATCTTTGTTAGCTAAGTTTGTTTAATAGTAGTTCTGGTTACCCTTACTGTTTATGAATATTGCTTTTAATAAAACCCAAAAATCCTTCGTTGCAAAACTCACCGTATTTGTATAAAATTTTTCATTTTTTGTTGTTACTGGGTTAAATTATTCAAAATTAGATATGACTTCTAACAATATGGAAGAAGAAGATCGCATAAGCCGTAGGATTAGAGAGGCTGAAATATACGAAAATGTTCGATTAACTCGATCGGCCAGCCGAAATTTAGACAATACCTCTAGACAGCAAGCTATGTTTCCTCCTCTCACATCGGATGGGCAACTTCGGTCCGCATCCAATACGGCCGCTAGCCTGTGTATTCCGGCTCCTGATAGTCAAGCCAACAGCTCTAATGACTCGCTTTCAGCTCCGCCTTTTAGCGACCTCAGTGAGAGGGGAGCAGCGTCAGTACTTCCTAGGGAAAGTATCGATTCATTGAATGAGACAGTTAAGCCAAATTCGGGTAAACGTAGGCCAAACTCGGCCAATCTAGAAAACTTTGGTAGTTCTAGGGTTTTCTTAGAAAATTTAGCTCAGGGTCCTTCTGCAAATAAACAAAAAGAAACGAGGATAAGTCCGGAAGATTTGAAGGCCTATATCAACTTGGCCATAGTCGAAGGTTTGTCTACGACTAAACAGACAATACAAAGGGAAGTTGTAAGTACCTTAAAAGAAGAAATCCAAAACCAACTTGGAGGGTTCCTTAGGAATTTGAATCTAGGGCAGCCAAATCAAGTTTCCTCTGATCAGATGCCCAGACCAACAGGACGATCTTATGGCTTTGCACCAGCAGGTCCAACTGCAATGCAGCAACATCCTCCGGCTGATCCAGGTGGAAGTGCGTTTGTTCCTCCAGGACCACATCGGAGAAGACCACCAGAGCCTTATAGAAGGAGTCAACCTGACGGCTTTTATGAATTTCACCAGGGTCCTAGTAGAAATTATATGACTCCAATAAATACTCCGAATCCGTAGTCTACCAATCACAAAATTTCAGCCCATATTTATTTCCGGGATACAAAGCTCCGATCAAGATTGACAAGTGGGGCCTGAAGTTTGATGGTCAAACCGCCACTATGACTGTCGAAGATTTTGTCTTTCGACTAGAAACACTGCAGAGTCAGTACACCTGCCCTTGGACGGAAATCTTAAGAGATTTCCATCTCCTTCTCTCAGGAAATGCCCACGATTGGTTCTGGCAATTCCAACGGAATAATTATCGACCTGACTGGCCGACCTTGAAGGATGCTTTAATGCGCCAGTTTAAAACCACTCGAACAGACTTCGAGATAATCCGTGACATCATGGATCGACGGCAGAATTCCTGGGAGAGTAGCGAAGATTTTTTCACAGCCATAAACAAGATGAAATTCCAGTTGAGATAACCGATTCCGGAAGTAGAAATGGTGCGAATCCTGAAACGAAATCTTAATGAAAAAATTGGAAAGTTAGTGTATCCCCAACCCATTTTCTCCTTGGATCAGTTAAGGACTGCCTGCAAGGACGCTGAAGCAGCATTTCCGAGGAGAGATCGAGAAGTATCAAAACCATTTGTCAAACCTCCAGGTAGAAACATGGTCAATGAGCTGGAGTACGAAGAAATGTATCAACCAGCTGATGAACAACTCGCTGCGTACCAGTTCGGTGGAGCTCGTCCGAAAAATCCTCCTCGGAAGTATGCGGATGCCACTAGCCTTGTGTGCTGGAACTGCAAGGCGCAGGGTCATACGTACTTCGACTGCGAGTCTGAAGTGCGAAACATTTTTTGTTATAAATGTGGTCTAGAAGGTGTAATTACTCCGCGTTGTAGTCGATGCAATCAGGGAAACCGGGTGCGGGACGCGAAGGTTTCGGGGGAATCGCGTGCCAACCCGAGTCAGAACCCACAATAATTTCGAAAAGTCAAACCGAAGCTGAAACCAAATCCGAAGAAAGTCCTCTTGTGGAAGAGAACGAAGAGAAAATTATAATTTTAAAACGAGAAATTAACATAGAATCCAATAAAGGTAAAAATACAATACAAAGTCCTTTCCATATCAAGCCATTACATGTCCGTATTCAAGAGTGTAACCAAGCGCGAGATAGAATTTTTAATAGAGAGATTTCTCTTCAGTCAAAGAAGGTACGCAAAGTTAGAGCTGGATTCAAAGCTAGGAAAGAAACTAGAAAAAGGATTACCTCAACTATTTCAAACCTAGGAACGGACCCAAGACCATAAATTAAATTAGGCAATAAAGAAGTTTTTGGGTTGCTTGATAGCGGAGCTAGCGTAAGCATATTGGGGAAAAATTGTATGCAGCTAGCCGAGGAACTCCAATGTCCAATAATTCCTTTTCAATCTGGAGTTAAGACCGCTAATGCAAAAGTCAATCTATAGTGGGTAAAATTGAGGTAAAGGTGAACTACAAAAACAAAGTAGAGGGACTGACTTTCTATCTCGTTCCAAATTTGGACCAGGAGATCTACCTTGGGGTAGATTTCTGGAGAGCATTCCAGTTAGCCCCAAGTATAATTTGTAGTATCTCGGTTGACGAAGAAAGAGATCCATCGAACGCTCATCAGTTGAGCGCTGATCAGCGGGCCAGACTGGATGCGGTCAGGCAGAGATTTCTGTGTTTTGACCGGGATGGTCTAGGGAAGACGGCGCTGATGGAGCACGTCATTGATACAGGAGATGCGCTCCCTGTGAAACAGCGTTACTACCCTGTCTCTCCAGCGGTACAAGCCATTTTGTATGAAGAGTTAGATCGGATGCTGAGTCTCGGCGTTATCGAGGAGAGTGAAAGTCCCTGGTGCTCACCAGTAGTGCTCTCGCGGAAACCAGGCAAAAATCGACTTTGCCTGGATTCTCGCAAGGTGAACGCACTTACTAAGAAAAATGCAAATCCTCTCCCCCATATCGAGGGGCTCATCAGCCGACTACCGGATACGTACTACATTAGTAGTATTGATCTAAAAGAAGCATTCTGGCAAATACCTCTGGAGAAACAGAGTAGGGAAAAGACTGCCTTTGCGGTACCGGGAAGACCCTTGTACCAATTTACTGTCATGCCCTTTGGGTTGTGTAATACAGCCCAAAGGTTATGCCAGTTGATGGACAAGGTGATTCCTGCACGACTTAGAGATCGTGTTTTTGTATATCTTGACGATCTGTTTATCATGGCGCCCGATTTTGAGACGCATATTGCCTTGTTAAGCGAAGTAGCCGACTGCTTACGCAGGGCTAACCTTACCATCAACATGAAAAAATCCAAATTTTGCTTCAAAGAGCTGAAGTACTTGGGCTTCATAGTTGGTGGCGGTAAGCTTAAGATCAATCCTGCTAAGGTGGAGGCTATTGTTGACTTTCCAGCCCCCAAAACCCCAAGGCAGGTTCGGCGGTTGCTTGGTTTAGCAGGTTGGTATCGGAAATTCATAAAGAATTTCTCTAGTCTGACTGCACCTCTGACTGACTTACTGAAAAAGAGGAATGCTAAGTTTTGTATGACTGCTGAAGGCCTGAAAGCGTTCGAGGATCTAAAGATCGCGTTAACCACGGCACCTGTTCTCTCGCATCCGGACTTTACAAAAAGATTTTATATCCAATGTGATGCTTCGGATGCGGGAATAGGTGCCGTACTGTTCCAGAAGAACGAGGAGGAAGAAGAAGTCCCAATTGCGTACTTCTCGCAAAAATTTAATGAAAGCCAGAGGAATTTCAGTGTGACCGAGAAGGAGTGTATGGCGGCAGTGATGGCTGTGCAAAAATTCAGGCCGTATGTCGAGGGCATGGATTTTACAGTAATCACCGACCACTCCAGTCTTCAATGGCTTATGAGCATGAAAGACCTCAGTGGAAAGCTCGCCAGGTGGAGTCTGTTGCTGCAATCGTATGCCTTCGACATACAGCACAGGAAAGGCACACTTAATGTAGTACCAGACACTCTTTCTCGGGTGCACGTAGATTCTCTGGCTATAGTAGAAGTGGCCCCATTAATAGATTTGACCTCCGATGAATTCAAATCTGAGGAATATATAAGTCTAATAGAAACCATAAAAGCGCACCCTGATGAATTGCCAGACTTGAAAGTTGAAGAAGGCTTTGTATACAAGCGTGTATTTAGATGTGAAGGCGAAGAAGCTATGCTTGAGCATACCTGGCTTCTTTGGGTTCCGTCAGGTTTGACCGACGAAATAATAAGCAATGCACACAACCCACCAAAGGTAGCACACGGTGGCATCGCGAAAACGCTGAAAAGAATTCGTCAATACTTTCATTGGCCTAACATGACAATTCAAATTCGTCATTATGTCTCTAATTGTTCGGTGTGCAAACAATGTAAAGCGTCCAATCAAATTTCTCGTCCCCCTATTGTCACGTCGCATTGTTCTAATCGTCCCTTTGAGAAACTATATGTGGACTTCTTAGGTCCTTATCCTAGGACTAAATCAGGAAATGCTTATGTTTTTATCGTCCTTGACCGCTTGTCCAAATTTGTTTTCTTGAAGGCCCTGAGAAGTGCTAATTCATCCAGCATCATTCGATTTCTGCGACAGGATATTTTTAATGTATTCGGTGTTCCGAATATTATCCATTCCGACAACGGAAAGCAGTTTTTAGCAAAAGAATTTCAGAATTTTCTGTCTAAATATGGCATAAGGCATTTTAAAACCGCCAATTATGCCCCGCAGTCGAATGCGTCGGAGAGGGTTAACCGCACGTTATTAGCAGCTATCCGGTCATACCTTAAAACCGATCAACGCGAAAGGGATCTTTATCTGAGCGATATCGCTTGTGCCATAAGGAGTTCAGTTCATACCTCTACTGGTGTGACCCCATATTACGCTCTGTTTGGAACTAATATGATGACGCATGGTAGTAGCTATGAGCTGGTACAAAAACTTAACGCGGTAGACGACAGCGAGTTGCTGACCATCCCTCGAGACGGTCGACTGCAGTGCATAAGGAATGAGATTCGCAAAAATATTTCGAAAGCAAACGAAAGGTCTGCGAAACTATATAACACACGCACGAAAATCATTAAATATTTGCCTCTACAGGAGGTTTATAGGAGAAACTTTATCTTGAGCGATTCTTCGAAATACTGGTCCGCGAAATTATCACCGAAATACATCAAATGTCGGATTGTGAAACAAATAGGAAATAATTTGTATGAGTTAGAGAATCTTAGTGGGAAAAGAATCGGTGTATTTCACACAAAAGATTTAAAGCAATAGCCTATGCATGTCGAAAACCTTTCCACTGAAAACGCTTGAAAGCCCGATAAATTCTTCGTAAAACCGATATATTATTATACAAAAAGTGTTGCATGTATTTCCATCTGTCTTGTAAACTCTTAAATGTTTGTTATTGTCCACTTAGTACTGAATCTAAATCACTTGTAGTTTTTGTCAACAACTCATTTGTTTTTTTTTTTCACTGCACAAAGTACCTGATGGATATTTAAACAATCCAGGTAACACTTTATTATTGGCACAAAATACCCAATGTCCATCAACACAATTCCTGCCAACACTCTATTTTTGTCGAAAGTACCTGAAACTTCATCTATCTAGTCAAACAAATTTGTTATTTTTTTTTAGTATTTTATTAATTGCATGTAACTGTTCCTTGATTAGCGATTTTATTTAGGTATATTTACCTATATCTAGTTAATACTAATTAATCTAGGCCTTATTGGATAACATCTGTGATATTACTATTAGGAATCTGCAACGATTTAAAACTAATAACCTGTGATATTTACAATTGTAGTTTCTAAGTAGGTAGTATAAAATAAGTCCAACTGTGATATTTTTTGTTATTATTTATTTTAATTATTTCAACTGTGATATATTATTAGATATAGAAGGTTTTAATTAAGTAATTTATTGGTGTCGTCTATTCATTTATTTATTGTATTCACTATTAGCTAAAGAAAATAACACGAATCCAATGATAAACAGCACTCACCGGTATATTGAGGGTAGTTTGGGGTAGTAGAGGTGGTGGTTTGTTTATATAGTGGTTGCAGAGGTCTTTAGTGGATTTTCGTACTTGCTATTATCTTGAGGCAAAGATGAAGATCGTCGCTTCGGATTCCGCGATCGAATTTTTTTTGCACAAATTGTATTATCTGAAAGTGAAGAAAGAAAAAAATTTGCTTAAAAAAGTAATCAAACCAATTTAGAAACGTCTACATACCAAGCTGCGACGCTGCATAGGCAACGGGACTTCCGTTATTTAGGCTAGCCCGGCTTTTGGTAGCGTGGGTTGGCTCCCCACAGAGGGCAAGAGGGGTCTCCGTGGACGGGTGGCGACCTTGGATAGACGTCCGGAAGGTCGGATACAATTGTGTCCGAGCAGTGTTTGGGTGCCCGACGCTCGTAGAAAGGGTTCGTCAAGCCACGGACCGGAAATAAAATCTGAAAATATACGGAATAATCAGGTTCGCGTACCTAAAATGTGTTCTTTATTGTACTTACCATACATATGTAGGTAAACTCTGTATAGAACTCTAATAGGGGTGGTAGTCTGCTTTCTTTAAATAAAAGTACCTATCTGAAAAAAAAAAAACGAAACAAAAACAACAAATATATGAAATAGAAACGAGTATGAACATGATATGAAATATGAAAAAGATAAAAGGAAATTTACCAAATATTCCACGACGCGACGATAAGTTATTTTCTTGGTGTTGATTCGGGTTGCTGCGGCTGCCATTGGTGGCGTTCAGCGTTCATGTTGATTATAAAATGAATGTAAAGAGACATCAAACTTTTTAACGACCTCCACAGAAGATATATATTAATGTGGCTTTCGTTTCAACCAATTCAGATTTGGGTGTCAGATCTTAAATTTTACTGGCAAAACGAACACAAAACGTGATTTTATTTTGTTTTATGATTGTATGAGTGCCTTTTTTAAAACGACACTGGGTAAAAGTCACTTTTTTTTTATGTGTGTGCAAGTGCGTGTGAAAATCTGTGTAAATCTTGCTAAAAATCGAGATCTGCAAAATCGACTTCAAATCGACAAAAATTCGATTTTTTTGGTCGAAAGGAAAAACTTGTCACAAATCAAAAAAATCAAAGAAAAATCGATTTTTTTGGTCGAAACGAAAACCACATAAGATAGATAGCACAACAAACGGTGGGAAGATGTTTGGTAAAATAGGGAATTTCGGCCAGCTGTCAGTTAGGTTAAAATGTTGAATTGTGTTTTTTTTCTCCTATTTCGAAGCAGAAATTTACCTCGATTGACCAAAAATTTAAGTGATCGCACGGTTTACTTCAAAACATAAGGTCCTTAAATACGGGCGATGTTTTTTTTCATCCTTTACTGGGAATTTATCCCAATGACTACTTTTTAGGTGTCCGTATGTGGGTGGAGGATAATATTTGTTGAAACGCCCTCTGTTAGAGGAAGGAAAAAGTAAATATTAGACCTGTTAAGATGGCGGAGGCGATTCTCGAAATGTCGAAATGAGGCGAATTGGATTAAGGCGACTACTACTACATTGACATATCAAAAAGAATAATTTATAGAAAAATAGGATCAGGGCTAGCGGGTGTATTGCACCGTATGGCTAACTGTGTGAGAGGGGAAATGCTTTAGAAAAAAAAGTGGCATGTTCACTGGTTGAAATCTGTATGGAAAAGAAGTCGAATGGCAGATATTTCTCCAGAGTTAAGTTGAGCAGTCGTCCTGAGCTCAGATGACACTACCTTTTTTTTTTTCTTAATACGATAATTATTAATGTTTTTTTTTTGAGTATCTTAAAAAATTAAGAAACAAGAAGTGTGTAGGTTAACTTTACTTTCGTGAACTAATTTTTATTGCATTTCATATTTTTTTTGATGGAAAAAGATAATAATATAATATTTTTTTTTGTTGTTATAAATTTAGAAATAATTACGGTGTGCATCATACAAAATAAATTACTCAGAGAAATTGTAGGAAAATAATTATTTTTGCAATATAAACTAGTGTGAGGTGAGTTTGAAAAAGAAGGATTTTATTGAAGAACTGGGTGTTAATGTTCTAAATTTATACAGGCAATATTATATATCACCACGTTGTGGATTTCTGGCGGTTCCAGCTGGCCAGCGGAGCACTGGGCCGCCGCCAATTTTTTTTGTGTGCTTATATATACACTGGTGATCCTGTTTGACGGCTTCTGCTAAAGATTAATGACAGGAAGTCGTATCTCCTCAACAATTTTGACACCAGTACTGTTGCTTATCCTGTGTTGTTTTTTTTTGCGGTGAAAGTGCCTGAATCCACCAGAACACATTGTGATCTTTACTGAAGTCCTCACCAGACCCCCGAAAACGGTTATACTGGGGAAACTGGTTTTGGTTTCTTGGACCCGTTTAGCTGCATTGGAAATCCCGCGTCACAGGAATAAGTTTGGATCCGATCGGATATTTCTCCATCAGAACACCCTTTTAGGGTATCAGGTTTGCTCTTTATGAATCAAAAGCAAGTTACAATAACTAATTTTATGATTAAACGCCAAATCATCGAGTGCTTCAATTTTCTTGTAATTCTAAAATTGATCCGTAAGATTTCCGTCTAAAGTAAAATCAGTTATTTATCGTCATAAAGATTACGTTGAGGATTCTCAATGTCCATCTATTCAGTAAATTCTTTTTCCTGGTTGCTGTTTATATTATATTTAATTTATTATTCCTTTATTTCAAATTTTCATTTTTTAGCAAATTTATTCAATTTGTAAGTGAAAAGGGGGATTTTCAAGGCCTATCATTTTGATTACTCCATTTTGTTTTTTTTTTGTTGTTGTTGTGTTGTCTTCTTCGCGTTACTGACCACTTTCAAAGAGCTCTTAGAAGGTAGGGAGTTCTTTTTGTTTTTTTTGTCCTCTGCGTGGAAAGGCTACTTTTCAGAGTTTATGATAGTCCTTTTGAGAAACAAGTCCCTATCACGTTGTTTTTGCATTGCTCTTATTTAACTTTGATGTACAGCTGTAAAAGAAATACTTTTCTTAATTAATATCATTTTTTTTTGTTAAGTCAATAATTTAGTAATAGTAACTTAATTAAATTAAAAATCTTTTAATCTGATGTTAATGTCAGGGATAGAACTAATTGTCAATAAAACTTTGCTAAGCGTCTCCTTTGGATGAAACCATTCGTTTTCTTGGATTTCCTAACAGAAATCATGTTGTGGTAAAACCTTAATTTTCAGGGGTGTGGATAGTTGCAGAGCTATTTCGGTGAAGATGGTATGAACTGAACGCGATCATCCGCCATGTTTGGGGGAATCTAAAAAAAATGGCCGCTGATTCCCAGGTAGGGTGGGCAATGGTCACACGGCTACAACATCTGCTGTGCCCATAGGTGTGGTGAGTGTCCGTCCGATATTCAACTCGTTTGATAATAGGCCTGATAAGTGTATTTGTTGCCGGTGAGGTTTAGTTTCGGGGGCAAGATCCCCCCCATCCGTCGAGCTCAGCTGTGCATCGCAAGCAGGCCGCGTCCTCGGGACTAGACATTGATTCCTTTTCATTTTCCATCCTATTTTCAATTCCTAGCTATTCCTACCTTATCGACATTCTGTTCCTCTACCTAATCGACTCTTCCTTATCCAATTTCCCTCTCTACTCCTCTCCATTTGCCCGCAACAAATTTGCGCCCAACGTATTTGCTTTACAGTCCTAGTTTCAGTTCTTTTATGTTGTGAAAGTCGTTAACCAACTTTGCTATAAACTTTCAAGAATCGTAAGTAAGAGCACCAAGAAGGTCTCAGACGCACTTATGTGTATTGCGACGGTTTCTTGAAAGTTCGTAGCGACTGCGGTTAGTGCTTGTTTGGCGTTTTATCTGAGGTTGCTTCACGGTTTCAGGGTTCGTAAGTCTGCATCAGGAAAGTCACAGACAGACCTAGGGGTATTGCGACGAGCTGTTGAAGCCTTGCGGTAGCAACAGATAACGTCTTTTGTCTAGTTTTTCCTTATTCCTTTCCTTACCTTTTTTTTTACTTTTCTATTTCATTTGTTTTAATTTCTTATCCCTTAGTCTTGTCTTCTTAGGTTTTTTTTTTTGGAACGCAGTGACCATGTTTGACGTGTAGTCGAACATCGATGCATCGCTCCAACTTTAGTTATTTTGACCTTTTTTGTCAAGTTGACCTTGCCGTTTCAAGTCTTCTAGCAAAGTCCTAGAGACAGACTAGAATAGCGGGAACGGAAAAGAAAACTGAGTAATGTTTTTGTTAGTGTTTCTACTTTTTGTTTCCCTATTAATCTCACCACACCAAGGGATTTTCTTCGTCCGTCTGAAGTCTTAGTAAATAGTGATATCGTTAGTAGGATCGTACCATACCGACAAGAAACCACCGAAGATGCTACTTGAAGCACCCCGCATGTTTATGAAAAAAAAAAGAAAAGAGAAAAAAAAAGAGAAAAGCTCATAGAAATAAAAAGAAATATTTGTTTTTTTTGATCGGTTAAAATCTTTTGTTTATTATTAATAATATAATTTCTACATTTACTTTAATATTATAATTTTTCTCTTAACTACGTTAATTTACTTGCTGGTGGTTCGAATCGACCATTTTTCAAACAGAGTTTGTTTTTTGTTTAAGAAATTCATTTAACTTATTTTTCTTTCATGAAAAATTTCTCTAATTTTGAGTGTAATATTCGTTTTCGAAAGTTTATTGTATCTTGTTTAGAAGAAAGCAAAATTTTGTTTTGAAAGCAAATCATAAATATACCTAGGTTAATAGTTTATATAACATTAAAGCTTTTCTTTTTTTTTCTAGACAATTATACGTTAGTTGGTAACGAAACTACCTTACCTCGTTCAATTAATTTATTTTGATACTTTTTCTATTTTTGTTAGGGTTATAATAAACAATTTTTCTCATATAATTCAGACTTGTTCTCATTGGAAAAAGTTCTACAATTTATAAGAAAGCAAATTCAAAGAATTTTACAAAGTTTTTCTAAAAGACACTTTTTAGAAAAGTCTTTAAATATAGTTTAGTTTTTTTTTGCGTTTTAATTTGTTTTGTGAGAAAAATTTACTTTTTTTTCTTGTTTTGTTCATTCGTTATTTTTTTTTTGTGATTTTTCGAATTATTTCGTTTATTTACTTCTTGAGTTTGTTTTTTTTTGCTACTTTTTTGAAAATTAACTTTAAAGATTTTCATAAGAATATCTTTGTTAGCTAAGTTTGTTTAATAGTAGTTCTGGTTACCCTTACTGTTTATGAATATTGCTTTTAATAAAACCCAAAAATCCTTCGTTGCAAAACTCACCGTATTTCTATAAAATTTTTCATTTTTTGTTGTTACTGGGTTAAATTATTCAAAATTAGATATGACTTCTAACAATATGGAAGAAGAAGATCGCATAAGCCGTAGGATTAGAGAGGCTGAAATATACGAAAATGTTCGATTAACTCGATCGGCCAGCCGAAATTTAGACAATACCTCTAGACAGCAAGCTATGTTTCCTCCTCTCACATCGGATGGGCAACTTCGGTCCGCATCCAATACGGCCGCTAGCCTGTGTATTCCGGCTCCTGATAGTCAAGCCAACAGCTCTAATGACTCGCTTTCAGCTCCGCCTTTCAGCGACCTCAGTGAGAGGGGAGCAGCGTCAGTACTTCCTAGGGAAAGTATCGATTCATTGAATGAGACAGTTAAGCCAAATTCGGGTAAACGTAGGCCAAACTCGGCCAATCTAGAAAACTTTGGTAGTTCTAGGGTCTTCTTAGAAAATTTAGCTCAGGGTCCTTCTGCAAATAAACAAAAAGAAACGAGGATAAGTCCGGAAGATTTGAAGGCCTATATCAACTTGGCCATAGTCGAAGGTTTGTCTACGACTAAACAGACAATACAAAGGGAAGTTGTAAGTACCTTAAAAGAAGAAATCCAAAACCAACTTGGAGGGTTCCTTAGGAATTTGAATCTAGGGCAGCCAAATCAAGTTTCCTCTGATCAGATGCCCAGACCAACAGGACGATCTTATGGCTTTGCACCAGCAGGTCCAACTGCAATGCAGCAACATCCTCCGGCTGATCCAGGTGGAAGTGCGTTTGTTCCTCCAGGACCACATCGGAGAAGACCACCAGAGCCTTATAGAAGGAGTCAACCTGACGGCTTTTATGAATTTCACCAGGGTCCTAGTAGAAATTATATGACTCCAATAAATACTCCGAATCCGTAGTCTACCAATCACAAAATTTCAGCCCATATTTATTTCCGGGATACAAAGCTCCGATCAAGATTGACAAGTGGGGCCTGAAGTTTGATGGTCAAACCGCCACTATGACTGTCGAAGATTTTGTCTTTCGACTAGAAACACTGCAGAGTCAGTACACCTGCCCTTGGACGGAAATCTTAAGAGATTTCCATCTCCTTCTCTCAGGAAATGCCCACGATTGGTTCTGGCAATTCCAACGGAATAATTATCGACCTGACTGGCCGACCTTGAAGGATGCTTTAATGCGCCAGTTTAAAAACACTCGAACAGACTTCGAGATAATCCGTGACATCATGGATCGACGGCAGAATTCCTGGGAGAGTAGCGAAGATTTTTTCACAGCCATAAACAAGATGAAATTCCAGTTGAGATTACCGATTCCGGAAGTAGAAATGGTGCGAATCCTGAAACGAAATCTTAATGAAAAAATTGGAAAGTTAGTGTATCCCCAACCCATTTTCTCCTTGGATCAGTTAAGGACTGCCTGCAAGGACGCTGAAGCAGCATTTCCGAGGAGAGATCGAGAAGTATCAAAACCATTTGTCAAACCTCCAGGTAGAAACATGGTCAATGAGCTGGAGTACGAAGAAATGTATCAACCAGCTGATGAACAACTCGCTGCGTACCAGTTCGGTGGAGCTCGTCCGAAAAATCCTCCTCGGAAGTATGCGGATGCCACTAGCCTTGTGTGCTGGAACTGCAAGGCGCAGGGTCATACGTACTTCGACTGCGAGTCTGAAGTGCGAAACATTTTTTGTTATAAATGTGGTCTAGAAGGTGTAATTACTCCGCGTTGTAGTCGATGCAATCAGGGAAACCGGGTGCGGGACGCGAAGGTTTCGGGGGAATCGCGTGCCAACCCGAGTCAGAACCCACAATAATTTCGAAAAGTCAAACCGAAGCTGAAACCAAATCCGAAGAAAGTCCTCTTGTGGAAGAGAACGAAGAGAAAATTATAATTTTAAAACGAGAAATTAACATAGAATCCAATAAAGGTAAAAATACAATACAAAGTCCTTTCCATATCAAGCCATTACATGTCCGTATTCAAGAGTGTAACCAAGCGCGAGATAGAATTTTTAATAGAGAGATTTCTCTTCAGTCAAAGAAGGTACGCAAAGTTAGAGCTGGATTCAAAGCTAGGAAAGAAACTAGAAAAAGGATTACCTCAACTATTTCAAACCTAGGAACGGACCCAAGACCATAAATTAAATTAGGCAATAAAGAAGTTTTTGGGTTGCTTGATAGCGGAGCTAGCGTAAGCATATTGGGGAAAAATTGTATGCAGCTAGCCGAGGAACTCCAATGTCCAATAATTCCTTTTCAATCTGGAGTTAAGACCGCTAATGCAAAAGTCAATCTATAGTGGGTAAAATTGAGGTAAAGGTGAACTACAAAAACAAAGTAGAGGGACTGACTTTCTATCTCGTTCCAAATTTGGACCAGGAGATCTACCTTGGGGTAGATTTCTGGAGAGCATTCCAGTTAGCCCCAAGTATAATTTGTAGTATCTCGGTTGACGAAGAAAGAGATCCATCGAACGCTCATCAGTTGAGCGCTGATCAGCGGGCCAGACTGGATGCGGTCAGGCAGAGATTTCTGTGTTTTGACCGGGATGGTCTAGGGAAGACGGCGCTGATGGAGCACGTCATTGATACAGGAGATGCGCTCCCTGTGAAACAGCGTTACTACCCTGTCTCTCCAGCGGTACAAGCCATTTTGTATGAAGAGTTAGATCGGATGCTGAGTCTCGGCGTTATCGAGGAGAGTGAAAGTCCCTGGTGCTCACCAGTAGTGCTCTCGCGGAAACCAGGCAAAAATCGACTTTGCCTGGATTCTCGCAAGGTGAACGCACTTACTAAGAAAAATGCAAATCCTCTCCCCCATATCGAGGGGCTCATCAGCCGACTACCGGATACGTACTACATTAGTAGTATTGATCTAAAAGAAGCATTCTGGCAAATACCTCTGGAGAAACAGAGTAGGGAAAAGACTGCCTTTGCGGTACCGGGAAGACCCTTGTACCAATTTACTGTCATGCCCTTTGGGTTGTGTAATACAGCCCAAAGGTTATGCCAGTTGATGGACAAGGTGATTCCTGCACGACTTAGAGATCGTGTTTTTGTATATCTTGACGATCTGTTTATCATGGCGCCCGATTTTGAGACGCATATTGCCTTGTTAAGCGAAGTAGCCGACTGCTTACGCAGGGCTAACCTTACCATCAACATGAAAAAATCCAAATTTTGCTTCAAAGAGCTGAAGTACTTGGGCTTCATAGTTGGTGGCGGTAAGCTTAAGATCAATCCTGCTAAGGTGGAGGCTATTGTTGACTTTCCAGCCCCCAAAACCCCAAGGCAGGTTCGGCGGTTGCTTGGTTTAGCAGGTTGGTATCGGAAATTCATAAAGAATTTCTCTAGTCTGACTGCACCTCTGACTGACTTACTGAAAAAGAGGAATGCTAAGTTTTGTATGACTGCTGAAGGCCTGAAAGCGTTCGAGGATCTAAAGATCGCGTTAACCACGGCACCTGTTCTCTCGCATCCGGACTTTACAAAAAGATTTTATATCCAATGTGATGCTTCGGATGCGGGAATAGGTGCCGTACTGTTCCAGAAGAACGAGGAGGAAGAAGAAGTCCCAATTGCGTACTTCTCGCAAAAATTTAATGAAAGCCAGAGGAATTTCAGTGTGACCGAGAAGGAGTGTATGGCGGCAGTGATGGCTGTGCAAAAATTCAGGCCGTATGTCGAGGGCATGGATTTTACAGTAATCACCGACCACTCCAGTCTTCAATGGCTTATGAGCATGAAAGACCTCAGTGGAAAGCTCGCCAGGTGGAGTCTGTTGCTGCAATCGTATGCCTTCGACATACAGCACAGGAAAGGCACACTTAATGTAGTACCAGACACTCTTTCTCGGGTGCACGTAGATTCTCTGGCTATAGTAGAAGTGGCCCCATTAATAGATTTGACCTCCGATGAATTCAAATCTGAGGAATATATAAGTCTAATAGAAACCATAAAAGCGCACCCTGATGAATTGCCAGACTTGAAAGTTGAAGAAGGCTTTGTATACAAGCGTGTATTTAGATGTGAAGGCGAAGAAGCTATGCTTGAGCATACCTGGCTTCTTTGGGTTCCGTCAGGTTTGACCGACGAAATAATAAGCAATGCACACAACCCACCAAAGGTAGCACACGGTGGCATCGCGAAAACGCTGAAAAGAATTCGTCAATACTTTCATTGGCCTAACATGACAATTCAAATTCGTCATTATGTCTCTAATTGTTCGGTGTGCAAACAATGTAAAGCGTCCAATCAAATTTCTCGTCCCCCTATTGTCACGTCGCATTGTTCTAATCGTCCCTTTGAGAAACTATATGTGGACTTCTTAGGTCCTTATCCTAGGACTAAATCAGGAAATGCTTATGTTTTTATCGTCCTTGACCGCTTGTCCAAATTTGTTTTCTTGAAGGCCCTGAGAAGTGCTAATTCATCCAGCATCATTCGATTTCTGCGACAGGATATTTTTAATGTATTCGGTGTTCCGAATATTATCCATTCCGACAACGGAAAGCAGTTTTTAGCAAAAGAATTTCAGAATTTTCTGTCTAAATATGGCATAAGGCATTTTAAAACCGCCAATTATGCCCCGCAGTCGAATGCGTCGGAGAGGGTTAACCGCACGTTATTAGCAGCTATCCGGTCATACCTTAAAACCGATCAACGCGAAAGGGATCTTTATCTGAGCGATATCGCTTGTGCCATAAGGAGTTCAGTTCATACCTCTACTGGTGTGACCCCATATTACGCTCTGTTTGGAACTAATATGATGACGCATGGTAGTAGCTATGAGCTGGTACAAAAACTTAACGCGGTAGACGACAGCGAGTTGCTGACCATCCCTCGAGACGGTCGACTGCAGTGCATAAGGAATGAGATTCGCAAAAATATTTCGAAAGCAAACGAAAGGTCTGCGAAACTATATAACACACGCACGAAAATCATTAAATATTTGCCTCTACAGGAGGTTTATAGGAGAAACTTTATCTTGAGCGATTCTTCGAAATACTGGTCCGCGAAATTATCACCGAAATACATCAAATGTCGGATTGTGAAACAAATAGGAAATAATTTGTATGAGTTAGAGAATCTTAGTGGGAAAAGAATCGGTGTATTTCACACAAAAGATTTAAAGCAATAGCCTATGCATGTCGAAAACCTTTCCACTGAAAACGCTTGAAAGCCCGATAAATTCTTCGTAAAACCGATATATTATTATACAAAAAGTGTTGCATGTATTTCCATCTGTCTTGTAAACTCTTAAATGTTTGTTATTGTCCACTTAGTACTGAATCTAAATCACTTGTAGTTTTTGTCAACAACTCATTTGTTTTTTTTTTCACTGCACAAAGTACCTGATGGATATTTAAACAATCCAGGTAACACTTTATTATTGGCACAAAATACCCAATGTCCATCAACACAATTCCTGCCAACACTCTATTTTTGTCGAAAGTACCTGAAACTTCATCTATCTAGTCAAACAAATTTGTTATTTTTTTTTAGTATTTTATTAATTGCATGTAACTGTTCCTTGATTAGCGATTTTATTTAGGTATATTTACCTATATCTAGTTAATACTAATTAATCTAGGCCTTATTGGATAACATCTGTGATATTACTATTAGGAATCTGCAACGATTTAAAACTAATAACCTGTGATATTTACAATTGTAGTTTCTAAGTAGGTAGTATAAAATAAGTCCAACTGTGATATTTTTTGTTATTATTTATTTTAATTATTTCAACTGTGATATATTATTAGATATAGAAGGTTTTAATTAAGTAATTTATTGGTGTCGTCTATTCATTTATTTATTGTATTCACTATTAGCTAAAGAAAATAACACGAATCCAATGATAAACAGCACTCACCGGTATATTGAGGGTAGTTTGGGGTAGTAGAGGTGGTGGTTTGTTTATATAGTGGTTGCAGAGGTCTTTAGTGGATTTTCGTACTTGCTATTATCTTGAGGCAAAGATGAAGATCGTCGCTTCGGATTCCGCGATCGAATTTTTTTTGCACAAATTGTATTATCTGAAAGTGAAGAAAGAAAAAAATTTGCTTAAAAAAGTAATCAAACCAATTTAGAAACGTCTACATACCAAGCTGCGACGCTGCATAGGCAACGGGACTTCCGTTATTTAGGCTAGCCCGGCTTTTGGTAGCGTGGGTTGGCTCCCCACAGAGGGCAAGAGGGGTCTCCGTGGACGGGTGGCGACCTTGGATAGACGTCCGGAAGGTCGGATACAATTGTGTCCGAGCAGTGTTTGGGTGCCCGACGCTCGTAGAAAGGGTTCGTCAAGCCACGGACCGGAAATAAAATCTGAAAATATACGGAATAATCAGGTTCGCGTACCTAAAATGTGTTCTTTATTGTACTTACCATACATATGTAGGTAAACTCTGTATAGAACTCTAATAGGGGTGGTAGTCTGCTTTCTTTAAATAAAAGTACCTATCTGAAAAAAAAAAAACGAAACAAAAACAACAAATATATGAAATAGAAACGAGTATGAACATGATATGAAATATGAAAAAGATAAAAGGAAATTTACCAAATATTCCACGACGCGACGATAAGTTATTTTCTTGGTGTTGATTCGGGTTGCTGCGGCTGCCATTGGTGGCGTTCAGCGTTCATGTTGATTATAAAATGAATGTAAAGAGACATCAAACTTTTTAACGACCTCCACAGAAGATATATATTAATGTGGCTTTCGTTTCAACCAATTCAGATTTGGGTGTCAGATCTTAAATTTTACTGGCAAAACGAACACAAAACGTGATTTTATTTTGTTTTATGATTGTATGAGTGCCTTTTTTAAAACGACACTGGGTAAAAGTCACTTTTTTTTTATGTGTGTGCAAGTGCGTGTGAAAATCTGTGTAAATCTTGCTAAAAATCGAGATCTGCAAAATCGACTTCAAATCGACAAAAATTCGATTTTTTTGGTCGAAAGGAAAAACTTGTCACAAATCAAAAAAATCAAAGAAAAATCGATTTTTTTGGTCGAAACGAAAACCACATAAGATAGATAGCACAACAAACGGTGGGAAGATGTTTGGTAAAATAGGGAATTTCGGCCAGCTGTCAGTTAGGTTAAAATGTTGAATTGTGTTTTTTTTCTCCTATTTCGAAGCAGAAATTTACCTCGATTGACCAAAAATTTAAGTGATCGCACGGTTTACTTCAAAACATAAGGTCCTTAAATACGGGCGATGTTTTTTTTCATCCTTTACTGGGAATTTATCCCAATGACTACTTTTTAGGTGTCCGTATGTGGGTGGAGGATAATATTTGTTGAAACGCCCTCTGTTAGAGGAAGGAAAAAGTAAATATTAGACCTGTTAAGATGGCGGAGGCGATTCTCGAAATGTCGAAATGAGGCGAATTGGATTAAGGCGACTACTACTACATTGACATATCAAAAAGAATAATTTATAGAAAAATAGGATCAGGGCTAGCGGGTGTATTGCACCGTATGGCTAACTGTGTGAGAGGGGAAATGCTTTAGAAAAAAAAGTGGCATGTTCACTGGTTGAAATCTGTATGGAAAAGAAGTCGAATGGCAGATATTTCTCCAGAGTTAAGTTGAGCAGTCGTCCTGAGCTCAGATGACACTACCTTTTTTTTTTTCTTAATACGATAATTATTAATGTTTTTTTTTTGAGTATCTTAAAAAATTAAGAAACAAGAAGTGTGTAGGTTAACTATACTTTCGTGAACTAATTTTTATTGCATTTCATATTTTTTTTGATGGAAAAAGATAATAATATAATATTTTTTTTTGTTGTTATAAATTTAGAAATAATTACGGTGTGCATCATACAAAATAAATTACTCAGAGAAATTGTAGGAAAATAATTATTTTTGCAATATAAACTAGTGTGAGGTGAGTTTGAAAAAGAAGGATTTTATTGAAGAACTGGGTGTTAATGTTCTAAATTTATACAGGCAATATTATATATCACCACGTTGTGGATTTCTGGCGGTTCCAGCTGGCCAGCGGAGCACTGGGCCGCCGCCAATTTTTTTTGTGTGCTTATATATACACTGGTGATCCTGTTTGACGGCTTCTGCTAAAGATTAATGACAGGAAGTCGTATCTCCTCAACAATTTTGACACCAGTACTGTTGCTTATCCTGTGTTGTTTTTTTTTGCGGTGAAAGTGCCTGAATCCACCAGAACACATTGTGATCTTTACTGAAGTCCTCACCAGACCCCCGAAAACGGTTATACTGGGGAAACTGGTTTTGGTTTCTTGGACCCGTTTAGCTGCATTGGAAATCCCGCGTCACAGGAATAAGTTTGGATCCGATCGGATATTTCTCCATCAGAACACCCTTTTAGGGTATCAGGTTTGCTCTTTATGAATCAAAAGCAAGTTACAATAACTAATTTTATGATTAAACGCCAAATCATCGAGTGCTTCAATTTTCTTGTAATTCTAAAATTGATCCGTAAGATTTCCGTCTAAAGTAAAATCAGTTATTTATCGTCATAAAGATTACGTTGAGGATTCTCAATGTCCATCTATTCAGTAAATTCTTTTTCCTGGTTGCTGTTTATATTATATTTAATTTATTATTCCTTTATTTCAAATTTTCATTTTTTAGCAAATTTATTCAATTTGTAAGTGAAAAGGGGGATTTTCAAGGCCTATCATTTTGATTACTCCATTTTGTTTTTTTTTTGTTGTTGTTGTGTTGTCTTCTTCGCGTTACTGACCACTTTCAAAGAGCTCTTAGAAGGTAGGGAGTTCTTTTTGTTTTTTTTTGTCCTCTGCGTGGAAAGGCTACTTTTCAGAGTTTATGATAGTCCTTTTGAGAAACAAGTCCCTATCACGTTGTTTTTGCATTGCTCTTATTTAACTTTGATGTACAGCTGTAAAAGAAATACTTTTCTTAATTAATATCATTTTTTTTTGTTAAGTCAATAATTTAGTAATAGTAACTTAATTAAATTAAAAATCTTTTAATCTGATGTTAATGTCAGGGATAGAACTAATTGTCAATAAAACTTTGCTAAGCGTCTCCTTTGGATGAAACCATTCGTTTTCTTGGATTTCCTAACAGAAATCATGTTGTGGTAAAACCTTAATTTTCAGGGGTGTGGATAGTTGCAGAGCTATTTCGGTGAAGATGGTATGAACTGAACGCGATCATCCGCCATGTTTGGGGGAATCTAAAAAAAATGGCCGCTGATTCCCAGGTAGGGTGGGCAATGGTCACACGGCTACAACATCTGCTGTGCCCATAGGTGTGGTGAGTGTCCGTCCGATATTCAACTCGTTTGATAATAGGCCTGATAAGTGTATTTGTTGCCGGTGAGGTTTAGTTTCGGGGGCAAGATCCCCCCCATCCGTCGAGCTCAGCTGTGCATCGCAAGCAGGCCGCGTCCTCGGGACTAGACATTGATTCCTTTTCATTTTCCATCCTATTTTCAATTCCTAGCTATTCCTACCTTATCGACATTCTGTTCCTCTACCTAATCGACTCTTCCTTATCCAATTTCCCTCTCTACTCCTCTCCATTTGCCCGCAACAAATTTGCGCCCAACGTATTTGCTTTACAGTCCTAGTTTCAGTTCTTTTATGTTGTGAAAGTCGTTAACCAACTTTGCTATAAACTTTCAAGAATCGTAAGTAAGAGCACCAAGAAGGTCTCAGACGCACTTATGTGTATTGCGACGGTTTCTTGAAAGTTCGTAGCGACTGCGGTTAGTGCTTGTTTGGCGTTTTATCTGAGGTTGCTTCACGGTTTCAGGGTTCGTAAGTCTGCATCAGGAAAGTCACAGACAGACCTAGGGGTATTGCGACGAGCTGTTGAAGCCTTGCGGTAGCAACAGATAACGTCTTTTGTCTAGTTTTTCCTTATTCCTTTCCTTACCTTTTTTTTTTACTTTTCTATTTCATTTGTTTTAATTTCTTATCCCTTAGTCTTGTCTTCTTAGGTTTTTTTTTTTGGAACGCAGTGACCATGTTTGACGTGTAGTCGAACATCGATGCATCGCTCCAACTTTAGTTATTTTGACCTTTTTTGTCAAGTTGACCTTGCCGTTTCAAGTCTTCTAGCAAAGTCCTAGAGACAGACTAGAATAGCGGGAACGGAAAAGAAAACTGAGTAATGTTTTTGTTAGTGTTTCTACTTTTTGTTTCCCTATTAATCTCACCACACCAAGGGATTTTCTTCGTCCGTCTGAAGTCTTAGTAAATAGTGATATCGTTAGTAGGATCGTACCATACCGACAAGAAACCACCGAAGATGCTACTTGAAGCACCCCGCATGTTTATGAAAAAAAAAAAGAAAAGAGAAAAAAAAAGAGAAAAGCTCATAGAAATAAAAAGAAATATTTGTTTTTTTTGATCGGTTAAAATCTTTTGTTTATTATTAATAATATAATTTCTACATTTACTTTAATATTATAATTTTTCTCTTAACTACGTTAATTTACTTGCTGGTGGTTCGAATCGACCATTTTTCAAACAGAGTTTGTTTTTTGTTTAAGAAATTCATTTAACTTATTTTTCTTTCATGAAAAATTTCTCTAATTTTGAGTGTAATATTCGTTTTCGAAAGTTTATTGTATCTTGTTTAGAAGAAAGCAAAATTTTGTTTTGAAAGCAAATCATAAATATACCTAGGTTAATAGTTTATATAACATTAAAGCTTTTCTTTTTTTTTCTAGACAATTATACGTTAGTTGGTAACGAAACTACCTTACCTCGTTCAATTAATTTATTTTGATACTTTTTCTATTTTTGTTAGGGTTATAATAAACAATTTTTCTCATATAATTCAGACTTGTTCTCATTGGAAAAAGTTCTACAATTTATAAGAAAGCAAATTCAAAGAATTTTACAAAGTTTTTCTAAAAGACACTTTTTAGAAAAGTCTTTAAATATAGTTTAGTTTTTTTTTGCGTTTTAATTTGTTTTGTGAGAAAAATTTACTTTTTTTTCTTGTTTTGTTCATTCGTTATTTTTTTTTGTGATTTTTCGAATTATTTCGTTTATTTACTTCTTGAGTTTGTTTTTTTTTGCTACTTTTTTGAAAATTAACTTTAAAGATTTTCATAAGAATATCTTTGTTAGCTAAGTTTGTTTAATAGTAGTTCTGGTTACCCTTACTGTTTATGAATATTGCTTTTAATAAAACCCAAAAATCCTTCGTTGCAAAACTCACCGTATTTCTATAAAATTTTTCATTTTTTGTTGTTACTGGGTTAAATTATTCAAAATTAGATATGACTTCTAACAATATGGAAGAAGAAGATCGCATAAGCCGTAGGATTAGAGAGGCTGAAATATACGAAAATGTTCGATTAACTCGATCGGCCAGCCGAAATTTAGACAATACCTCTAGACAGCAAGCTATGTTTCCTCCTCTCACATCGGATGGGCAACTTCGGTCCGCATCCAATACGGCCGCTAGCCTGTGTATTCCGGCTCCTGATAGTCAAGCCAACAGCTCTAATGACTCGCTTTCAGCTCCGCCTTTCAGCGACCTCAGTGAGAGGGGAGCAGCGTCAGTACTTCCTAGGGAAAGTATCGATTCATTGAATGAGACAGTTAAGCCAAATTCGGGTAAACGTAGGCCAAACTCGGCCAATCTAGAAAACTTTGGTAGTTCTAGGGTCTTCTTAGAAAATTTAGCTCAGGGTCCTTCTGCAAATAAACAAAAAGAAACGAGGATAAGTCCGGAAGATTTGAAGGCCTATATCAACTTGGCCATAGTCGAAGGTTTGTCTACGACTAAACAGATAATACAAAGGGAAGTTGTAAGTACCTTAAAAGAAGAAATCCAAAACCAACTTGGAGGGTTCCTTAGGAATTTGAATCTAGGGCAGCCAAATCAAGTTTCCTCTGATCAGATGCCCAGACCAACAGGACGATCTTATGGCTTTGCACCAGCAGGTCCAACTGCAATGCAGCAACATCCTCCGGCTGATCCAGGTGGAAGTGCGTTTGTTCCTCCAGGACCACATCGGAGAAGACCACCAGAGCCTTATAGAAGGAGTCAACCTGACGGCTTTTATGAATTTCACCAGGGTCCTAGTAGAAATTATATGACTCCAATAAATACTCCGAATCCGTAGTCTACCAATCACAAAATTTCAGCCCATATTTATTTCCGGGATACAAAGCTCCGATCAAGATTGACAAGTGGGGCCTGAAGTTTGATGGTCAAACCGCCACTATGACTGTCGAAGATTTTGTCTTTCGACTAGAAACACTGCAGAGTCAGTACACCTGCCCTTGGACGGAAATCTTAAGAGATTTCCATCTCCTTCTCTCAGGAAATGCCCACGATTGGTTCTGGCAATTCCAACGGAATAATTATCGACCTGACTGGCCGACCTTGAAGGATGCTTTAATGCGCCAGTTTAAAACCACTCGAACAGACTTCGAGATAATCCGTGACATCATGGATCGACGGCAGAATTCCTGGGAGAGTAGCGAAGATTTTTTCACAGCCATAAACAAGATGAAATTCCAGTTGAGATAACCGATTCCGGAAGTAGAAATGGTGCGAATCCTGAAACGAAATCTTAATGAAAAAATTGGAAAGTTAGTGTATCCCCAACCCATTTTCTCCTTGGATCAGTTAAGGACTGCCTGCAAGGACGCTGAAGCAGCATTTCCGAGGAGAGATCGAGAAGTATCAAAACCATTTGTCAAACCTCCAGGTAGAAACATGGTCAATGAGCTGGAGTACGAAGAAATGTATCAACCAGCCGATGAACAACTCGCTGCGTACCAGTTCGGTGGAGCTCGTCCGAAAAATCCTCCTCGGAAGTATGCGGATGCCACTAGCCTTGTGTGCTGGAACTGCAAGGCGCAGGGTCATACGTACTTCGACTGCGAGTCTGAAGTGCGAAACATTTTTTGTTATAAATGTGGTCTAGAAGGTGTAATTACTCCGCGTTGTAGTCGATGCAATCAGGGAAACCGGGTGCGGGACGCGAAGGTTTCGGGGGAATCGCGTGCCAACCCGAGTCAGAACCCACAATAATTTCGAAAAGTCAAACCGAAGCTGAAACCAAATCCGAAGAAAGTCCTCTTGTGGAAGAGAACGAAGAGAAAATTATAATTTTAAAACGAGAAATTAACATAGAATCCAATAAAGGTAAAAATACAATACAAAGTCCTTTCCATATCAAGCCATTACATGTCCGTATTCAAGAGTGTAACCAAGCGCGAGATAGAATTTTTAATAGAGAGATTTCTCTTCAGTCAAAGAAGGTACGCAAAGTTAGAGCTGGATTCAAAGCTAGGAAAGAAACTAGAAAAAGGATTACCTCAACTATTTCAAACCTAGGAACGGACCCAAGACCATAAATTAAATTAGGCAATAAAGAAGTTTTTGGGTTGCTTGATAGCGGAGCTAGCGTAAGCATATTGGGGAAAAATTGTATGCAGCTAGCCGAGGAACTCCAATGCCCAATAATTCCTTTTCAATCTGGAGTTAAGACCGCTAATGCAAAAGTCAATCTATAGTGGGTAAAATTGAGGTAAAGGTGAACTACAAAAACAAAGTAGAGGGACTGACTTTCTATCTCGTTCCAAATTTGGACCAGGAGATCTACCTTGGGGTAGATTTCTGGAGAGCATTCCAGTTAGCCCCAAGTATAATTTGTAGTATCTCGGTTGACGAAGAAAGAGATCCATCGAACGCTCATCAGTTGAGCGCTGATCAGCGGGCCAGACTGGATGCGGTCAGGCAGAGATTTCTGTGTTTTGACCGGGATGGTCTAGGGAAGACGGCGCTGATGGAGCACGTCATTGATACAGGAGATGCGCTCCCTGTGAAACAGCGTTACTACCCTGTCTCTCCAGCGGTACAAGCCATTTTGTATGAAGAGTTAGATCGGATGCTGAGTCTCGGCGTTATCGAGGAGAGTGAAAGTCCCTGGTGCTCACCAGTAGTGCTCTCGCGGAAACCAGGCAAAAATCGACTTTGCCTGGATTCTTGCAAGGTGAACGCACTTACTAAGAAAAATGCAAATCCTCTCCCCCATATCGAGGGGCTCATCAGCCGACTACCGACTACCGGATACGTACTACATTAGTAGTATTGATCTAAAAGAAGCATTCTGGTAAATACCTCTGGAGAAACAGAGTAGGGAAAAGACTGCCTTTGCGGTACCGGGAAGACCCTTGTACCAATTTACTGTCATGCCCTTTGGGTTGTGTAATACAGCCCAAAGGTTATGCCAGTTGATGGACAAGGTGATTCCTGCACGACTTAGGGATCGTGTTTTTGTATATCTTGACGATCTGCTTATCATGGCGCCCGATTTTGAGACGCATATTGCCTTGTTAAGCGAAGTAGCCGACTGCTTACGCAGGGCTAACCTTACCATCAACATGAAAAAATCCAAATTTTGCTTCAAAGAGCTGAAGTACTTGGGCTTCATAGTTGGTGGCGGTAAGCTTAAGACCGATCCTGCTAAGGTGGAGGCTATTGTTGACTTTCCAGCCCCCAAAACCCCAAGGCAGGTTCGGCGGTTGCTTGGTTTAGCAGGTTGGTATCGGAAATTCATAAAGAATTTCTCTAGTCTGACTGCACCTCTGACTGACTTACTGAAAAAGAGGAATGCTAAGTTTTGTATGACTGCTGAAGCCCTGAAAGCGTTCGAGGATCTAAAGATCGCGTTAACCACGGCACCTGTTCTCTCGCATCCGGACTTTACAAAAAGATTTTATATCCAATGTGATGCTTCGGATGCGGGAATAGGTGCCGTACTGTTCCAGAAGAACGAGGAGGAAGAAGAAGTCCCAATTGCGTACTTCTCGCAAAAATTTATTGAAAGCCAGAGGAACTTCAGTGTGACCGAGAAGGAGTGTATGGCGGCAGTGATGGCTGTGCAAAAATTCAGGCCGTATGTCGAGGGCATGGATTTTACAGTAATCACCGACCACTCCAGTCTTCAATGGCTTATGAGCATGAAAGACCTCAGTGGAAAGCTCGCCAGGTGGAGTCTGTTGCTGCAATCGTATGCCTTCGACATACAGCACAGGAAAGGCACACTTAATGTAGTACCAGACACTCTTTCTCGGGTGCCATAGATTCTCTGGCTATAGTAGAAGTGGCCCCATTAATAGATTTGACCTCCGATGAATTCAAATCTGAGGAATATATAAGTCTAATAGAAACCATAAAAGCGCACCCTGATGAATTGCCAGACTTGAAAGTTGAAGAAGGCTTTGTATACAAGCGTGTATTTAGATGTGAAGGCGAAGAAGCTATGCTTGAGCATACCTGGCTTCTTTGGGTTCCGTCAGGTTTGACCGACGAAATAATAAGCAATGCACACAACCCACCACAGGTAGCACACGGTGGCATCGCGAAAACGCTGAAAAGAATTCGTCAATACTTTCATTGGCCTAACATGACAGTTCAAATTCGTCATTATGTCTCTAATTGTTCGGTGTGCAAACAATGTAAAGCGTCCAATCAAATTTCTCGTCCCCCTATTGTCACGTCGCATTGTTCTAATCGTCCCTTTGAGAAACTATATGTGGACTTCTTAGGTCCTTATCCTAGGACTAAATCAGAAAATGCTTATGTTTTTATCGTCCTTGACCGCTTGTCCAAATTTGTTTTCTTGAAGGCCCTGAGAAGTGCTAATTCATCCAGCATCATTCGATTTCTGCGACAGGATATTTTTAATGTATTCGGTGTTCCGAATATTATCCATTCCGACAACGGAAAGCAGTTTTTAGCAAAAGAATTTCAGAATTTTCTGTCTAAATATGGCATAAGGCATTTTAAAACCGCCAATTATGCCCGCAGTCGAATGCGTCGGAGAGGGTTAACCGCACGTTATTAGCAGCTATCCGGTCATACCTTAAAACCGATCAACGCGAAAGGGATCTTTATCTGAGCGATACCGCTTGTGCCATAAGGAGTTCAGTTCATACCTCTACTGGTGTGACCCCATATTACACTCTGTTTGGAACTAATATGATGACGCATGGTAGTAGCTATGAGCTGGTACAAAAACTAAACGCGGTAGACGACAGCGAGTTGCTGACCATCCCTCGAGACGGTCGACTGCAGTGCATAAGGAATGAGATTCGCAAAAATATTTCGAAAGCAAACGAAAGGTCTGCGAAACTATATAACACACGCACGAAAATCATTAAATATTTGCCTGGACAGGAGGTTTATAGGAGAAACTTTATCTTGAGCGATTCTTCGAAATACTGGTCCGCGAAATTATCACCGAAATACATCAAATGTCGGATTGTGAAACAAATAGGAAATAATTTGTATGAGTTAGAGAATGCTAGTGGGAAAAGAATCGGCGTATTTCACACAAAAGATTTAAAGCAATATGTGAAGGGATCGCACCAGCGATCACTTAATTAATTGCCTCAAACCTCAAAACAATTAATAGAACATTCAACCTGCTTCGATGTTTAATATCCATATTCCCATCGCATTACATTTCATGACCAGCTATAGCAAAGCCAAAGCACAAACAATACAACATTCATATTTCCGTTGGCACACTCAGTGCATTGTGCATATAGCTATAAATAAATGCTCATATAGTTCAACTGGCACCTTCAGTGCACAAGCTATATAATATGACACCAAATATACAACAACACTTTCAGTGATTGAAGAAAAACAAACATAATTAAGGGTCGCTGACTTATGGTAGTAAAATATGCATCATAAGCAAGCTAGCCCAAAACACTTGAAGTGCATGGCTATTATGCTGATGCTGCATTCTATGGGAATTCTTATTGAATATCGAAGTATTGTTGAATACCAATACAGGCATTATTTTATTGACAAATTTTGTATAAAAAGAGAAGAATAAAATTAAAAGACTCACTTCTTATTCTACATTCAAAGATTGTGTTTCACTTGATTAAGCAACTCGCTGGAGTCAAACCAATTTTTGGATATAATTATAGTGATATAGACGCCCTAAAGAGCTACTCGCTTTTGGGTCAAGGTTCACTAGGCTACTCGCCGTACCAAGTCTAAATCACTAAAGAGTAAAAGTACCAATATAAAGTGTTATCCAGCTACAGACTTTGCATGGCGATCTTGCCAGGCTAAAGGCCTAAGAAGAAGACTTTGAGCGAAGCTGACAAGAAGATCTGCTCGAGCTCCGACAAGACAACCTGTGCTGCAGATTTGATAACTTTCAACCGGTCAGAGGCATTTACACCATTGACATCGTCAACAATATCTACAACCAACAAGAAGAAACAAGACGTTGCATAGGACACATCCACTTAGATGTCAGAGAAAATTCGCCTGGCTTTGGCAGCCAATCTAATAGAGCAGGCACAAGCTCTAATTAACCAACCGAAAACAGTGGAGGCAGGACCAAAACCTATCAGTATAGAGGATTATAAAAGAAGAAACAGCATAAAACGGACACCTGAAGCAAACATTCCACCAGTAAGCAAAAGAGGGGGAAAACAGGTGAAGCTTAAACAACACCTCATCGAACTGCATAGACTAGCAAACATACCTGGCCTATCTACAGAAGGAAGACAGAAATATCTAAAAGAGATAAGAAATCTAAAGGGAGCTATCCGCTCCTCCAGGCAGAAGAAAAGAAGACAAAGACAACAAGACGAAAAGGAGTTCCATAACCTATTTGAGAAAATGGTAGAGAACAACAAAAAGCGTCTCTAAATAATGGGTAAAGGACAATCGAAAATAGAAGAGGTAGTTGTGAACAACAACGGACCTCAATTGAATAAACTTAATGAAAAATCTAACTATGAAATAGACTTTTTATCAATTTTATTAGTTATAATAATAATATTCTTCTTAAAATACGTCCACAGGACAATTAAGAGAAAATTAAATAATGTCGTAAAAAAAAGAAATCATAAAAAATAATATTATAGGTAGACGAATATCTGTGTAAAAAAAAAATAAAAAAAAAAAAAAATAAAAAAATAAAATTTTTTTTTTTATATACATATGTATTCTTTAAAATTATTATGTATCAAAAAACTTATGGAAAATCTGACTAATACTATCGAAGAACTTCACCACATCTTGAGAAACCTGAGAAAAGACGGACCGAATAGAAAAAGGGAAAAAGAGTCAGGAAAACAAAAAAAAGAACAAGTTGAAGAAATTTTTAAAAGAGCGCGTATTCAGGCTAAACTCTTAGAACAAACATTATCCGAACAAGGGAAAAACGACCTTCGGCCACTTTACGATAATTTATATAGATATCATAAAGAGGCCTTAGAAAGAATTACAGCCAGTATAAAGCAAGAAGACATAGAAAAAGAACCAATTTTAGTAAATACAGACAAAATGGCAGAATTTGATTTTAGTAAGGCACAAAAGTTGCCTGTACTTAATTGCGAGGCAAATGACAAAAGAGCAGAAAATATTAGGGATTTCATAAATAATATAGAGTTTTACCATGATACATTAAATGAACTTTCAAAACCTATGCTAATCAAATTTATATTAAAATGTAAAATCCAAGGAAGGGCATTGACTGAATTAGGAACCGCAAAAATTATAACAATTGAACAATTAAAACAAAATTTAATTGCGAAATGCGGAGATAAGGACACAATAGAGAGTATTCAAGCTAAACTAGATAGATCACGTCAAAAAAATCGACCTATGCGAGAATTCGTGTCAGAAATAGAACACTTGGTATCAAAAATGACAGAATTAGAAATAACCATACAAGGGGAGCAGTCTAGAGAAACATTAACAGCAGCAAATGAACGTAGAGGTTTAGCGTTTTTAAAACAAGGAGTTAATGATAGATACAAGATAATTTTGGATAGTGCAAGGCATACAAAAATGCAAGATGCTATAACACATCTTTTAGAGTTAGCTCCAAGTACAACCCAAGTAACAGAAAATATCAGATATGCCAACAATTTTAGTTATTCTAATGCCCAAAACCAAACAAACCAAGGTTTTTCACCTCGGAGTTTTCACAATAACTACCGAAATAATGCTAATTATTCTAGTAACATGAATAGAAATTTTCCACGACAAACAAATTTTCGTAGCAATTACTTTCAAAATTTTCCAAGACAAAATAATTTTAACAATAATAACAATTACCAACGATCATATTACCAACCACGTTTTAATTCGCCCCAGAATAACAATTCTATCCAATATAATAACACTAATAGAACCAATCCAAATAACATAAATAGACAAAATAATAACCAATCTAATTTTTATAGAAGGGACAATACTTATCAAAATAATCCCAACATAAGAGGCAATGAAAGAAACGTGGTGAAGAATAACCATAATAATAATAGGGAAAGGGAAACAACTTATATTATAAATGAGGGAAACGAAATACCCACCGAGGGGGAAGCCGACCTATCGGGGGGAAATCTGTAAGCCCAATACAACACATAGCTATATGTGCAGGGGGCATAACAAACGGCCTATACGTAAAATTTAAGATTAACAATAAATCAGGTATAAGATTTTTATTAGATACAGGAGCATCAATTTGCACAATTAAACAAGGAGTTCTGGATAAAAATACAAAAATAAATGAAAATAATAAAATAACAGTACAGGGTATTTCCGGTAATTTAAGAACAGTAGGCACTAGCATAAATAGCGTTACAATAGGACAACACGAAACATCCTATACTTTTCATGTAGTACAAGACTCATTTCCAGTACCTGTAGATGGAATCATTGGTGCTGATTTTCTTAAAGATTTTGGGGCAGTAATAGATCTAGAACACTTTGTATTAAAATTATCTTCAGAAGCTTTCCAAATTTCACTTCCAATATTAAACTCAGAACAACTTATTTCACTTACCATCGCACCCAGATCCGAAGCCACCTATTGGCTTGATAGTAAACATTTAGATACAAGAATATTCGATTCACAAGAACTTTGTGAAGGAGTTTTTATGGCAAATTCTATTTCTCAGTCGAGAAACGGTAAAATTCCAATTAAAATTTTAAATACCCGAGAATCCGAAGTAAGAATCAAATGGATAGAACCCAAGTCCACACCAATATCAGAATACCATATTATAGCATACGAACAAACTATAAAACCTTCAAATTTACGAACAAAACAGTTACTTAAAGAAATAAATTTCGAAACTCTTAATGAGGAGGAAAAATATGAACTCAAAGCTATATGTTCTAAATTTCAAGATATTTTTCACCTAGAAAGCGACAAATTAACCTACACACATATAGGTCAGGCCCACATATCACTCAAGGAAGGAGCTACTGCAAAATATACCAAACCATATAGATTACCTCATTCTCAGAAAAAAGATATTCAAATAGAAGTAGAAAAGATGCTCAAAGATGATATAATAGAACCTTCAATATCCGCCTGGAACTCACCTATTCTTGTAGTTCCCAAAAAAAAAGATCCCATAACGGGAATACAAAAAGTCAGATTGGTAATTGATTATAGAAAAGTAAACGATGTTATTGAGGATGATAAATTTCCATTACCCAATATAACTGACATATTTGATATGGTTGGAGGTGCAACATATTTTTCATGCATAGATTTAAGCCAAGGTTATTATCAAATGGAATTAGAGAAAAATAGCAGACCTTGCACGGCCTTTTCAACAGAAAACGGACATTATCAAATGAAACGACTTCCCATGGGTTTAAAAATATCACCCAGCACTTTTTCAAGAATGATGTCTGTAGCTATGTCAGGTCTAACTTACTCACGTTGTTTTGTATATCTTGACGATTTAATAGTCTTCGGTAGAAATTTAGAAGACCATAATAAAAATTTAATGGAAGTTTTTGAAAGATTTAGGGAAGTAAATCTTAAAATCCATCCTAGAAAATGTGCTTTTCTTAGAAAAGAAGTTTTATATTTAGGACACATAATATCCAGTAATGGTATTATACCAGATCCATCTAAGTCGAATGTAATGAAAAATTACCCAACTCCCAAAAACGCAGATGAAGTAAGAAGATTCGTAGCATTTGCTAACTATTACCGAAAATTCATACCAAACTTTGCTACACTGGCAATACCTTTAAATCGGTTATTAAGAAAGAACGTAGATTTTAAATTCTCGGAAGATTGCAAAACATCTTTTAATTTACTTAAAGAAGTGCTAATAAGTCCAAATGTTTTACAGTTCCCAAATTTTGAAAAAGAATTCATACTCCGAACAGACGCATCTGGATTTGCTTTAGGTTCTGTGTTATCCAATTATGATGATAAACCAATTGCTTACGCAAGTAAATCTCTTAACAAAGCAGAAAAGAATTATAGTACTATAGAAAAAGAATTACTTGCTATAGTTTGGGCAGTAAAGCATTTCAGACCGTATCTTTTCGGAAGACGTTTTAAAATATTAACCGATCATAGACCGTTAGTATATCTATTTTCACTTAAAGAACCTTCCAGTCGATTAACCAAATTTAGACTATTAATAGAAGAATATACTTTCTATGTAGAGTATACACCAGGGAAAAACAACTGCACTGCAGATGCTTTAAGTAGAATACAAATTCATTCAGAAGACTTACAAAAACTTTACGTTTGTGTCACAACAAGAGCACAATCAAAGAAACTCGATATAAACAAAGAAAATTCCCCAAAAGAAAAAGTAGAAAAAGAAAAGATCATCAGTGAACTTTTAAAAGCTCCGGAAACGGGTTTGAAAGTAGTTGAGTTAAAAATAATTAGCAGTTTTAAAGAGGAAGATGAAGATTTTGCAAAAATAAAGGGTACTAGAGTATTAAGTCCAAATCTTATATTGGGATATATTCCAGGAAGTAATTGTTTAATTTTAAACCGGTCCAAGATAAGTACTAATGCCCGATCGGCATCATTTGACAAAATGTTGTTGAGGGACGTACAGAAAAATTGTGAACCGCAAATGAATAATGAAAAGGAATCCAAGAATGGCACTATTGACCGATCAGCATCATTTGACAAAATGTTGTTGAGGGACGTGCGTACAATTTGCGGACCTTTATCAATTAAAAATATTTATATTACTAAAGAAGAATTAAAAAAAATAACAAACGGCCGTCATAAAGAAAAAATAAATATATTAAAGAAAATGATAGAAGGAATATTTAAAGAAAGTAAAATAAAAGTGCACATAATAGATGAAAAAATTAAAATAACAGACCCTTGCAAAATTAAATTAATACTAAATGATTATCATATGTTACCAACGAGTGGACATGCTGGTATAAATCGCATGTTGCGAAACATTAAAAAAAGATATTATTGGACAGGCATGCAAAACGATGTGACGACATACGTTAAGCACTGCCCAATATGTCAACGTAACAAACATATACAACCAAAGAAGCAACCTATGACTATAACGTCAACAGCAGAATCAGGCTTCGATAAAATTTTTCTACCGAGTTTATAAATAAAGTTTTTAAAGATATGTGTAGTTTGTTAAAGATAGAACAACTACAGTCCACTGCTTACCATCATGAAAGCATTGGAGCGTTAGAGAATTCCCATAAAGTTTTAGGAGCTTATCTTAGGAGTTATGTATCGGGAAAACATACAGATTGGAGCAACTGGCTACCCTATTATGTTTTCTGTTACAACACTTCAGTACATTCTGAAACAAAAGGGTACACACCTTTTGAATTAGTATTTGGAAGACAATGTAATTTACCTTCCAATCTCACAAATAAAGTAGATCCAGTGTACAACTACGAAGACTACGTGATAGACTTAAAACACAAACTACAAATAGCTCATAAAGACGCTAGGGATACTTTGATAAGCAAGAAAATTAATAGGAAGACGAGGTACGATACAGATGTAAAAGCAAAGGCTTCAGATTTTAACGTAGGAAGTCTAGTTTTGTTAAGAAATGAAAATAGAAAAAAGTTAGACCCAATCTATATTGGTCCATACGAAATACTATCTCAAAATGGGGTGAACTGCGATATTAAATATGAAAACAAAACAATGACAGTTCATAAAAATAGATTAAAACCTTTTTATATATATATGTTATTATTGTAGGATCGTTAGAATTAAGAGATTAAATACTAAATATTTGTACATGATTTAAAAAAAAAAAAAAAAAAAAAAAAAAAAAAAAAAAAAAGTTATATAAGATATATAAGTACTTAACTATCATTTAGTTTTATACATAAATTTTATTAACCCGGGTTAACTACATAAAAACTATTAATAAATTAAAATCTATATATTTACAGAAAAAATATAATATAAAAAAAAGACAGAAAATTGTAAATACAAACAAAAAAAAAAATCAAATAACAAACTAAGCAAGATCCCTTGATGTACAAGTTTCGCATAAAAAAAGAAGAAATCATTCCATGTTATGATTTCTCCTTTTTATCCCAGGAAGGGTGGTGTGAAGGGATCGCACCAGCGATCACTTAATTAATTGCCTCAAACCTCAAAACAATTAATAGAACATTCAACCTGCTTCGATGTTTAATATCCATATTCCCATCGCATTACATTTCATGATCAGCTATAGCAAAGCCAAAGCACAAACAATACAACATTCATATTTCCGTTGGCACACTCAGTGCATTGTGCATATAGCTATAAATAAATGCTCATATAGTTCAACTGGCACCTTCAGTGCACAAGCTATATAATATGACACCAAATATACAACAACACTTTCAGTGATTGAAGAAAAACAAACATAATTAAGGGTCGCTGACTTATGGTAGTAAAATATGCATCATAAGCAAGCTAGCCCAAAACACTTGAAGTGCATGGCTATTATGCTGATGCTGCATTCTATGGGAATTCTTATTGAATATCGAAGTATTGTTGAATACCAATACAGGCATTATTTTATTGACAAATTTTGTATAAAAAGAGAAGAATAAAATTAAAAGACTCACTTCTTATTCTACATTCAAAGATTGTGTTTCACTTGATTAAGCAACTCGCTGGAGTCAAACCAATTTTTGGATATAATTATAGTGATATAGACGCCCTAAAGAGCTACTCGCTTTTGGGTCAAGGTTCACTAGGCTACTCGCCGTACCAAGTCTAAATCACTAAAGAGTAAAAGTACCAATATAAAGCGTTATCCAGCTACAGACTTTGCAAATAGCCTATGCATGTCGAAAACCTTTCCACTGAAAACGCTTGAAAGCCCGATAAATTCTTCGTAAAACCGATATATTATTGTACAAAAAGTGTTGCATGTATTTCCATCTGTCTTGTAAACTCTTAAATGTTTGTTATTGTCCACTTAGTACTGAATCTAAATCACTTGTAGTTTTTGTCAACAACTCATTTGTTTTTTTTCACTGCACAAAGTACCTGATGGATATTTAAACAATCCAGGTAACACTTTATTATTGGCACAAAATACCCAATGTCCATCAACACAATTCCTGCCAACACTCTATTTTTGTCGAAAGTACCTGAAACTTCATCTATCTAGTCAAACAAATTTGTTATTTTTTTTTAGTATTTTATTAATTGCATGTAACTGTTCCTTTATTAGCGATTTTATTTAGGTATATTTACCTATATCTAGTTAATACTAATTAATCTAGGCCTTATTGGATAACATCTGTGATATTACTATTAGGAATCTGCAACGATTCAAAACTAATAACCTGTGATATTTACAATTGTAGTTTCTAAGTAGGTAGTATAAAATAAGTCCAACTGTGATATTTTTTGTTATTATTTATTTTAATTATTTCAACTGTGATATATTATTAGATATAGAAGGTTTTAATTAAGTAATTTATTGGTGTCGTCTATACATTTATTTATTGTATTCACTATTAGCTAAAGAAAATAACACGAATCCAATGATAAACAGCACTCACCGGTATATTGAGGGTAGTTTGGGGTAGTAGAGGTGGTGGTTTGTTTATATAGTGGTTGCAGAGGTCTTTAGTGGATTTTCGTACTTGCCATTATCTTGAGGCAAAGATGAAGATCGTCGCTTCGGATTCCGCGATCGAATTTTTTTTGCACAAATTGTATTATCTGAAAGTGAAGAAAGAAAAAAATTTGCTTAAAAAAGTAATCAAACCAATTTAGAAACGTCTACATACCAAGCTGCGACGCTGCATAGGCAACGGGACTTCCGTTATTTAGGCTAGCCCGGCTTTTGGTAGCGTGGGTTGGCTCCCCACAGAGGGCAAGAGGGGTCTCCGTGGACGGGTGGCGACCTTGGATAGACGTCCGGAAGGTCGGATACAATTGTGTCCGAGCAGTGTTTGGGTGCCCGACGCTCGTAGAAAGGGTTCGTCAAGCCACGGACCGGAAATAAAGTCTGAAAATATACGGAATAATCAGGTTCGCGTACCTATTGTACTTACCATACATATGCAGGTAAACTCTGTATAGAACTCTAATAGGGGTGCTTTCTTTAAATAAAAGTACCTATCAAGTACGAAACAAAAACAACAAATATATGAAATAGA
This sequence comes from Leucozona laternaria, assembly GCA_932273885.2. Classification (NCBI taxonomy): domain Eukaryota; kingdom Metazoa; phylum Arthropoda; class Insecta; order Diptera; family Syrphidae; genus Leucozona; species Leucozona laternaria. The sequence continues at coordinate 84,680,468 of OW026366.1, read as the reverse complement.
AACGAGTATGAACATGATATGAAATATGAAAAAGATAAAAGGAAATTTACCAAATATTCCACGACGCGACGACAAGTTATTTTCTTGGTGTTGATTCGGGTTGCTGCGGCTGCCATTGGTGGCGTTCAGCGTTCATGTTGATTATAAAATGAATGTAAAGAGACATCAAACTTTTTAACGACCTCCACAGAAGATATATATTAATGTGGCTTTCGTTTCAACCAATTCAGATTTGGGTGTCAGATCTTAAATTTTACTGGCAAAACGAACACAAAACGTGATTTTATTTTGTTTTATGATTGTATGAGTGCCTTTTTTAAAACGACACTGGGTAAAAGTCACTTTTTTTTTATGTGTGTGCAAGTGCGTGTGAAAATCTGTGTAAATCTTGCTAAAAATCGAGATCTGCAAAATCGACTTCAGATCGACAAAAATTCGATTTTTTTGGTCGAAAGGAAAAACTTGTCACAAATCAAAAAAATCAAAGAAAAATCGATTTTTTTGGTCGAAACGAAAACCACATAAGATAGATAGCACAACAAACGGTGGGAAGATGTTTGGTAAAATAGGGAATTTCGGCCAGCTGTCAGTTAGGTTAAAATGTTGAATTGTGTTTTTTTTCTCCTATTTCGAAGCAGAAATTTACCTCGATTGACCAAAAATTTAAGTGATCGCACGGTTTACTTCAAAACATAAGGTCCTTAAATACGGGCGATGTTTTTTTTCATCCTTTACTGGGAATTTATCCCAATGACTACTTTTTAGGTGTCCGTATGTGGGTGGAGGATAATATTTGTTGAAACGCCCTCTGTTAGAGGAAGGAAAAAGTAAATATTAGACCTGTTAAGATGGCGGAGGCGATTCTCGAAATGTCGAAATGAGGCGAATTGGATTAAGGCGACTACTACTACATTGACATATCAAAAAGAATAATTAATAGAAAAATAGGATCAGGGCTAGCGGGTGTATTGCACCGTATGGCTAACTGTGTGAGAGGGGAAATGCTTTAGAAAAAAAAGTGGCATGTTCACTGGTTGAAATCTGTATGGAAAAGAAGTCGAATGGCAGATATTTCTCCAGAGTTAAGTTGAGCAGTCGTCCTGAGCTCAGATGACACTACCTTTTTTTTTCTTAATACGATAATTATTAATGTTTTTTTTTGAGTATCTTAAAAAATTAAGAAATAAGAAGTGTGTAGGTTAACTATACTTTCGTGAACTAATTTGTATTGCATTTCATATTTTTTTTGATGGAAAAAGATAATAATATAATATTTTTTTTTGTTGTTATAAATTTAGAAATAATTACGGTGTGCATCATACAAAATAAATTACTCAGAGAAATTGTAGGAAAATAATTATTTTTGCAATATAAACAAGTGTGAGGTGAGTTTGAAAAAGAAGGATTTTATTGAAGAACTGGGTGTTAATGTTCTAAATTTATACAGGCAATATTATATATCACCACGTTGTGGATTTCTGGCGGTTCCAGCTGGCCAGCGGAGCACTGGGCCACCGCCAATTTTTTTTGTGTGCTTATATATACACTGGTGATCCTGTTTGACGGCTTCTGCTAAAGATTAATGACAGGAAGTCGTATCTCCTCAACAATTTTGACACCAGTACTGTTGCTTGTCCTGTGTTGTTTTTTTTTGCGGTGAAAGTGCCTGAATCCACCAGAACACATTGTGATCTTTACTGAAGTCCTCACCAGACCCCCGAAAACGGTTATACTGGGGAAACTGGTTTTGGTTTCTTGGACCCGTTTAGCTGCATTGGAAATCCCGCGTCACAGGAATAAGCTTGGATCCGATCGGATATTTCTCCATCAGAACACCCTTTTACGGTATCAGGTTTGCTCTTTATGAATCAAAAGCAAGTTACAATAACTAATTTTATGATTAAACGCCAAATCATCGAGTGCTTCAATTTTCTTGTAATTCTAAAATTGATCCGTAAGATTTCCGTCTAAAGTAAAATCAGTTATTTATCGTCATAAAGATTACGTTGAGGACTCTCAATGTCCATCTATTCAGTAAATTCTTTTTCCTGGTTGCTGTTTATATTATATTTAATTTATTATTCCTTTATTTCAAATTTTCATTTTTTAGCCAATTTATTCAATTTGTAAGTGAAAAGGGGGATTTTCAAGGCCTATCATTTTGATTACTCCATTTTGTTTTTTTTTGTTGTTGTTGTGTTGTCTTCTTCGCGTTACTGACCACTTTCAAAGAGCTCTTAGAAGGTAGGGAGTTCTTTTGGTTTTTTTTTGTCCTCTGCGTGGAAAGGCTACTTTTCAGAGTTTATGATAGTCCTTTTGAGAAACAAGTCCCTATCACGTTGTTTTTGCATTGCTCTTATTTAACTTTGATGTACAGCTGTAAAAGAAATACTTTTCTTAATTAATATCATTTTTTTTTGTTAAGTCAATAATTTAGTAATAGTAACTTAATTAAATTAAAAATCTTTTAATCTGATGTTAATGTCAGGGATAGAACTAATTGTCAATAAAACTTTGCTAAGCGTCTCCTTTGGATGAAACCATTCGTTTTCTTGGATTTCCTAACAGAAATCATGTTGTGGTAAAACCTTAATTTTCAGGGGTGTGGATAGTTGCAGAGCTATTTCGGTGAAGATGGTATGAACTGAACGCGATCATCCGCCATGTTTGGGGGAATCTAAAAAAAATGGCCGCTGATTCCCAGGTAGGGTGGGCAATGGTCACACGGCTACAACATCTGCTGTGCCCATAGGTGTGGTGAGTGTCCGTCCGATATTCAACTCGTTTGATAACAGGCCTGATAAGTGTATTTGTTGCCGGTGAGGTTTAGTTTCGGGGGCAAGATCCCCCCCCATCCGTCGAGCTCAGCTGTGCATCGCAAGCAGGCCGCGTCCTCGGGACTAGACATTCATTCCTTTTCAGTTTCCATCCTATTTTCAATTCCTAGCTATTCCTACCTTATCGACATTCTGTTCCTCTACCTAATCGACTCTTCCTTATCCAATTTCCCTCTCTACTCCTCTCCATTTGCCCGCAACAAATTGGCGCCCAACGTATTTGCTTTGTAGTCCTAGTTTCAGTTCTTTTATGTTGTGAAAGTCGTTAACCAACTTTGCTATAAACTTTCAAGAATCGTAAGTAAGAGCACCAAGAAGGTCTCAGACGCACTTATGTGTATTGCGACGGTTTCTTGAAAGTTCGTAGCGACTGCGGTTAGTGCTTGTTTGGCGTTTTATCTGAGGTTGCTTCACGGTTTCAGGGTTCGTAAGTCTGCATCAGGAAAGTCACAGACAGACCTAGGGGTATTGCGACGAGCTGTTGAAGCCTTGCGGTAGCAACAGATAACGTCTTTTGTCTAGTTTTTCCTTATTCCTTTCCTTACCTTTTTTTTACTTTTCTATTTCATTTGTTTTAATTTCTTATCCCTTAGTCTTGTCTTCTTAGGTTTTTTTTTTTGGAACGCAGTGACCATGTTTGACGTGTAGTCGAACATCGATGCATCGCTCCAACTTTAGTTATTTTGACCTTTTTTGTCAAGTTGACCTTGCCGTTTCAAGTCTTCTAGCAAAGTCCTAGAGACAGACTAGAATAGCGGGAACGGAAAAGAAAACTGAGTAATGTTTTTGTTAGTGTTTCTACTTTTTGTTTCCCTATTAATCTCACCACACCAAGGGATTTTCTTCGTCCGTCTGAAGTCTTAGTAAATAGTGATATCGTTAGTAGGATCGTACCATACCGACAAGAAACCACCGAAGATGCTACTTGAAGCACCCCGCATGTTTATGAAAAAAAAAAGAAAAGAGAAAAAAAAAGAGAAAAGCTCATAGAAATAAAAAGAAATATTTGTTTTTTTTGATCGGTTAAAATCTTTTGTTTATTATTAATAATATAATTTCTACATTTACTTTAATATTATAATTTTTCTCTTAACTACGTTAATTTACTTGCTGGTGGTTCGAATCAACCATTTTTCAAACAGAGTTTGTTTTTTGTTTAAGAAATTCATTTAACTTATTTTTCTTTCATGAAAAATTTCTCTAATTTTGAGTGTAATATTCGTTTTCGAAAGTTTATTGTATCTTGTTTAGAAGAAAGCAAAATTTTGTTTTAAAAGCAAATCATAAATATACCTAGGTTAATAGTTTATATAACATTAAAGCTTTTCTTTTTTTTTCTAGACAATTTTACGTTAGTTGGTAACGAAACTACCTTACCTCGTTCAATTAAGTTATTTTGATACTTTTTCTATTTTTGTTAGGGTTATAATAAACAATTTTTCTCATATAATTCAGACTTGTTCTCATTGGAAAAAGTTCTACAATTTATAAGAAAGCAAATTCAAAGAATTTTACAAAGTTTTTCTAAAAGACACTTTTTAGAAAAGTCTTTAAATATAGTTAAGTTTTTTTTTGCGTTTTGATTTGTTTTGTGAGAAAAATTTACTTTTTTTTCTTGTTTTGTTCATTCGTTATTTTTTTTTTGTGATTTTTCGAATTATTTCGTTTATTTACTTCTTGAGTTTGTTTTTTTTTTGCTACTTTTTTGAAAATTAACTTTAAAGATTTTCATAAGAATATCTTTGTTAGCAAAGTTTGTTTAATAGTAGTTCTGGTTACCCTTACTGTTTATGAATATTGCTTTTAATAAAACCCAAAAATCCTTCGTTGCAAAACTCACCGTGTTTCTATAAAATTTTTCATTTTTTGTTGTTACTGGGTTAAATTATTCAAAATTAGATATGACTTCTAACAATATGGAAGAAGAAGATCGCATAAGCCGTAGGATTAGGGAGGCTGAAATATACGAAAATGTTCGATTAACTCGATCGGCCAGCCGAAATTTAGACAATACCTCTAGACAGCAAGCTATGTTTCCTCCTCTCACATCGGATGGGCAACTTCGGTCCGCATCCAATACGGCCGCTAGCCTGTGTATTCCGGCTCCTGATAGTCAAGCCAACAGCTCTAATGACTCGCTTTCAGCTCCGCCTTTCAGCGACATCAGTGAGAGGGGAGCAGCGTCAGTACTTCCTAGGGAAAGTATCGATTCATTGAATGAGACAGTTAAGCCAAATTCGGGTAAACGTAGGCCAAACTCGGCCAATCTAGAAAACTTTGGTAGTTCTAGGGTCTTCTTAGAAAATTTAGCTCAGGGTCCTTCTGCAAATAAACAAAAAGAAACGAGGATAAGTCCGGAAGATTTGAAGGCCTATATCAACTTGGCCATAGTCGAAGGTTTGTCTACGACTAAACAGATAATACAAAGGGAAGTTGTAAGTACCTTAAAAGAAGAAATCCAAAACCAACTTGGAGGGTTCCTTAGGAATTTGAATCTAGGGCAGCCAAATCAAGTTTCCTCTGATCAGATGCCCAGACCAACAGGACGATCTTATGGCTTTGCACCAGCAGGTCCAACTGCAATGCAGCAACATCCTCCGGCTGATCCAGGTGGAAGTGCGTTTGTTCCTCCAGGACCACATCGGAGAAGACCACCAGAGCCTTATAGAAGGAGTCAACCTGACGGCTTTTATGAATTTCACCAGGGTCCTAGTAGAAATTATATGACTCCAATAAATACTCCGAATCCGTAGTCTACCAATCACAAAATTTCAGCCCATATTTATTTCCGGGATACAAAGCTCCGATCAAGATTGACAAGTGGGGCCTGAAGTTTGATGGTCAAACCGCCACTATGACTGTCGAAGATTTTGTCTTTCGACTAGAAACACTGCAGAGTCAGTACACCTGCCCTTGGACGGAAATCTTAAGAGATTTCCATCTCCTTCTCTCAGGAAATGCCCACGATTGGTTCTGGCAATTCCAACGGAATAATTATCGACCTGACTGGCCGACCTTGAAGGATGCTTTAATGCGCCAGTTTAAAACCACTCGAACAGACTTCGAGATAATCCGTGACATCATGGATCGACGGCAGAATTCCTGGGAGAGTAGCGAAGATTTTTTCACAGCCATAAACAAGATGAAATTCCAGTTGAGATAACCGATTCCGGAAGTAGAAATGGTGCGAATCCTGAAACGAAATCTTAATGAAAAAATTGGAAAGTTAGTGTATCCCCAACCCATTTTCTCCTTGGATCAGTTAAGGACTGCCTGCAAGGACGCTGAAGCAGCATTTCCGAGGAGAGATCGAGAAGTATCAAAACCATTTGTCAAACCTCCAGGTAGAAACATGGTCAATGAGCTGGAGTACGAAGAAATGTATCAACCAGCTGATGAACAACTCGCTGCGTACCAGTTCGGTGGAGCTCGTCCGAAAAATCCTCCTCGGAAGTATGCGGATGCCACTAGCCTTGTGTGCTGGAACTGCAAGGCGCAGGGTCATACGTACTTCGACTGCGAGTCTGAAGTGCGAAACATTTTTTGTTATAAATGTGGTCTAGAAGGTGTAATTACTCCGCGTTGTAGTCGATGCAATCAGGGAAACCGGGTGCGGGACGCGAAGGTTTCGGGGGAATCGCGTGCCAACCCGAGTCAGAACCCCCAATAATTTCAAAAAGTCAAACCGAAGCTGAAACCAAATCTGAAGAAAGTCCTCTTGTGGAAGAGAACGAAGAGAAAATTATAATTTTAAAACGAGAAATTAACATAGAATCCAATAAAGGTAAAAATACAATACAAAGTCCTTTCCATATCAAGCCATTACATGTCCGTATTCAAGAGCATAACCAAGCGCGAGATAGAATTTTTAATAGAGAGATTTCTCTTCAGTCAAAGAAGGTACGCAAAGCTAGAGCTCGATTCAAAGCTAGGAAAGAAACTAGAAAAAGGATTACCTCAACTATTTTAAACCTAGGAACGGACCCAAGACCATAAATTAAATTAGGCAATAAAGAAGTTTTTGGGTTGCTTGATAGCGGAGCTAGCGTAAGCATATTGGGGAAAAATTGTATGCAGCTAGCGGAGTAACTCCAATGTCCAATAATTCCTTTTCAATCTGGAGTTAAGACCGCTAATGCAAAAGTCAATCTATAGTGGGTAAAATTGAGGTAAAGGTGAACTACAAAAACAAAGTAGAGGGACTGACTTTCTATCTCGTTCCAAATTAGGACCAGGAGATCTACCTTGGGGTAGATTTCTGGAGAGCATTCCAGTTAGCCCCAAGTATAATTTGTAGTATCTCGGTTGACGAAGAAAGAGATCCATCGAACGCTCATCAGTTGAGCGCTGATCAGCGGGCCAGACTGGATGCGGTCAGGCAGAGATTTCTGTGTTTTGACCGGGATGGTCTAGGGAAGACGACGCTGATGGAGCACGTCATTGATACAGGAGATGCGCTCCCTGTGAAACAGCGTTACTACCCTGTCTCTCCAGCGGTACAAGCCATTTTGTGTGAAGAGTTAGATCGGATGCTGAGTCTCGGCGTTATCGAGGAGAGTGAAAGTCCCTGGTGCTCACCAGTAGTGCTCTTGCGGAAACCAGGCAAAAATCGACTTTGCCTGGATTCTCGCAAGGTGAACGCACTTACTAAGAAAAATGCAAATCCTCTCACCCATATCAAAGGGCTCATCAGCCGACTACCGGATACGTACTACATTAGTAGTATTGATCTAAAAGAAGCATTCTGGCAAATACCTCTGGAGAAACAGAGTAGGGCAAAGACTGCCTTTGCGGTACCGGGAAGACCCTTGTACCAATTTACTGTCATGCCCTTTGGGTTGTGTAATGCAGCCCAAAGGTTATGCCAGTTGATGGACAAGGTGATTCCTGCACGACTTAGGGATCGTGTTTTTGTATATCTTGACGATCTGCTTATCATGGCGCCCGATTTTGAGACGCATATTGCCTTGTTAAGCGAAGTAGCCGACTGCTTACGCAGGGCTAACCTTACCATCAACATGAAGAAATCCAAATTTTGCTTCAAAGAGCTGAAGTACTTGGGCTTCATAGTTGGTGGCGGTAAGCTTAAGACCGATCCTGCTAAGGTGGAGGCTATTGTTGACTTTCCAGCCCCCAAAACCCCAAGGCAGGTTCGGCGGTTGCTTGGTTTAGCAGGTTGGTATCGGAAATTCATAAAGAATTTCTCTAGTCTGACTGCACCTCTGACTGACTTACTGAAAAAGAGGAATGCTAAGTTTTGTATGACTGCTGAAGCCCTGAAAGCGTTCGAGGATCTAAAGATCGCGTTAGCCACGGCACCTGTTCTCTCGCATCCGGACTTTACAAAAAGATTTTATATCCAATGTGATGCTTCGGATGCGGGAATAGGTGCCGTACTGTTCCAGAAGAACGAGGAGGAAGAAGAAGTCCCAATTGCGTACTTCTCGCAAAAATTTAATGAAAGCCAGAGGAACTTCAGTGTGACCGAGAAGGAGTGTATGGCGGCAGTAATGGCTGTGCAAAAATTCAGGCCGTATGTCGAGGGCATGGATTTTACAGTAATCACCGACCACTCCAGTCTTCAATGGCTTATGAGCATGAAAGACCTCAGTGGAAAGCTCGCCAGGTGGAGTCTGTTGCTGCAATCGTATGCCTTCGACATACAGCACAGGAAAGGCACACTTAATGTAGTACCAGAAACTCTTTCTCGGGTGCACGTAGATTCTCTGGCTATAGTAGAAGTGGCCCCATTAATAGATTTGACCTCCGATGAATTCAAATCTGAGGAATATACAACTCTAATAGAAACCATAAAAGCGCACCCTGATGAACTGCCAGACTTGAAAGTTGAAGACGGCTTTGTATACAAGCGTGCATTTAGATGTGAAGGCGAAGAAGCTATGCTTGAGCATACCTGGCTTCTTTGGGTTCCGTCAGGTTTGACCGACGACATAATAAGCAATGCACACAACCCACCACAGGTAGCACACGGTGGCATCGCGAAAACGCTGAAAAGAATTCGTCAATACTTTCATTGGCCTAACATGACAGTTCAAATTCGTCATTATGTCTCTAATTGTTCGGTGTGCAAACAATGTAAAGCATCCAATCAAATTTCTCGTCCCCCTATTGTCACGTCGTATTGTTCTAATCGTCCCTTTGAGAAACTATATGTGGACTTCTTAGGTCCTTATACTAGGACTAAATCAGGAAATGCTTATGTTTTTATCGTCCTTGACCGCTTGTCCAAATATGTTTTCTTGAAGGCCCTGAGAAGTGCTAATTCATCCACCATCATTCGATTTCTGCGACATGATATTTTTAATGTATTCGGTGTTCCGAATATTATCCATTCCGACAACGGAAAGCAATTTTTAGCAAAAGAATTTCAGAATTTTCTGTCTAAATATGGCATAAGGCATTTTAAAACCGCCAATTATGCCCGCAGTCGAATGCGTCGGAGAGGGTTAACCGCACGTTATTAGCAGCTATCCGGTCATACCTTAAAACCGATCAACGCGAAAGGGATCTTTATCTGAGCGATATCGCTTGTGCCATAAGGAGTTCAGTTCATACCTCTACTGGTGTGACCCCATATTACGCTCTGTTTGGAACTAATATGATGACGCATGGTAGTAGCTATGAGCTGGTACAAAAACTTAACGCGGTAGACGACAGCGAGTTGCTGACCATCCCTCGAGACGATCGACTGCAGTGCATAAGGAATGAGATTCGCAAAAATATTTCGAAAGCAAACGAAAGGTCTGCGAAACTATATAACACACGCACGAAAATCATTAAATATTTGCCTGGACAGGAGGTTTATAGGAGAAACTTTATCTTGAGCGATTCTTCGAAATACTGGTCCGCGAAATTATCACCGAAATACATCAAATGTCGGATTGTGAAACAAATAGGAAATAATTTGTATGAGTTAGAGAATCTTAGTGGGAAAAGAATCGGTGTATTTCACACAAAAGATTTAAAGCAATAGCCTATGCATGTCGAAAACCTTTCCACTGAAAACGCTTGAAAACCCGATAAATTCTTCGTAAAACCGATATATTATTGTACAAAAAGTGTTGCATGTATTTCCATCTGTCTTGTAAACTCTTAAATGTTTGTTATTGTCCACTTAGTACTGAATCTAAATCACTTGTAGTTTTTGTCAACAACTCATTTGTTTTTTTTCACTGCACAAAGTACCTGATGGATATTTAAACAATCCAGGTAACACTTTATTATTGGCACAAAATACCCAATGTCCATCAACACAATTCCTGCCAAAACTCTATTTTTGTCGAAAGTACCTGAAACTTCATCTATCTAGTCAAACAAATTTGTTATTTTTTTTTAGTATTTTATTAATTGCATGTAACTGTTCCTTGATTAGCGATTTTATTTAGGTATATTTACCTATATCTAGTTAATACTAATTAATCTAGGCCTTATTGGATAACATCTGTGATATTACTATTAGGAATCTGCAACGATTTAAAACTAATAACCTGTGATATTTACAATTGTAGTTTCTAAGTAGGTAGTAACTATAAAATAAGTCCAACTGTGATATTTTTTGTTATTATTTATTTTAATTATTTCAACTGTGATATATTATTAGATATAGAAGGTTTTAATTAAGTAATTTATTGGTGTCGTCTATTCATTTATTTATTGTATTCACTATTAGCTAAAGAAAATAACACGAATCCAATGATAAACAGCACTCACCGGTATATTGAGGGTAGTTTGGGGTAGTAGAGGTGGTGGTTTGTTTATATAGTGGTTGCAGAGGTCTTTAGTGGATTTTCGTACTTGCTATTATCTTGAGGCAAAGATGAAGATCGTCGCTTATCTTATCTGAAAAAAAAAAAAAATTAAAAAATTATTATCTGAAAGTGAAGAAAGAAAAAAATTTGCTTAAAAAAGTAATCAAACCAATTTAGAAACGTCTACATACCAAGCTGCGACGCTGCATAGGCAACGGGACTTCCGTTATTTAGGCTAGCCCGGCTTTTGGTAGCGTGGGTTGGCTCCCCACAGAGGGCAAGAGGGGTCTCCGTGGACGGGTGGCGACCTTGGATAGACGTCCGGAAGGTCGGATACAATTGTGTCCGAGCAGTGTTTGGGTGCCCGACGCTCGTAGAAAGGGTTCGTCAAGTTACGGACCGGAAATAAAATCTGAAAATATACGGAATAATCTTTATTGTACTTACCATACATATGTAGGTAAACTCTGTATAGAACTCTAATAGGGGTGGTAGTCTGCTTTCTTTAAATAAAAGTACCTATCTGAAAAAAAAACGAAACAAAAACAACAAATATATGAAATAGAAACGAGTATGAACATGATATGAAATATGAAAAAGATAAAAGGAAATTTACCAAATATTCCACGACGCGACGATAAGTTATTTTCTTGGTGTTGATTCGGGTTGCTGCGGCTGCCATGGGAAGATGTTTGGTAAAATAGGGAATAGCGAATGACAGATATTTCTCCAGAGTTAAGTTGAGCAGTCGTCCTGAGCTCAGATGACACTACCTTTTTTTTTCTTAATACGATAAATATTAATGTTTTTTTTTTGATTTTGAGTATCTTAAAAAAGTAAGAAACAAGAAGTGTGTAGGTTAACTATACTTTCGTGAACTAATTTTTATTGCATTTCAAATTTTTTTTGATGGAAAAAGATAATAATATAATATTTTTTTTTTGTGTTATAAATTTAGAAATAATTACGGTGTGCATCATATAAAATAAATTACTCAGAGAAATTGTAGGAAAATAATTATTTTTGCAATATAAACTAGTGTGAGGTGAGTTTGAAAAAGAAGGATTTTATTGAAGAACTGGGTGTTAATGTTCTAAATTTATACAGGCACTATTATATATCACCACGTTGTGGATTTCTGGCGGTTCCAGCTGCCCAGCGGAGCACTGGGCCGCCGCCAATTTTTTTTGTGTGCTTATATATACACTGGTGATCCTGTTTGACGGCTCCTGCTAAAGATTAATGACAGGAAGTCGTATCTCCTCAACAATTTTGACACCAGTACTGTTGCTTATCCTGTGTTGTTTTTTTTTGCGGTGAAAGTGCCTGAATCCACCAGAACACATTGTGATCTTTACTGAAGTCCTCACCAGACCCCCGAAAACGGTTATACTGGGGAAACTGGTTTTGGTTTCTTGGACCCGTTTAGCTGCATTGGAAATCCCGCGTCACAGGAATAAGCTTGGATCCGATCGGATATTTCTCCATCAGAACACCCTTTTAGGGTATCAGGTTTGCTCTTTATGAATCGAAAGCAAGTTACAATAACTAATTTTATGATTAAACGCCAAATCATCGAGTGCTTGAATTTTCTTGTAAATCTAAAATTGATCCGTAAGATTTTCGTCTAAAGTAAAATCAATTATTTATCGTCATAAAGATTACGTTGAGGACTCTCAATGTCCATCTATTCAGTAAATTCTTTTTCCTGGTTGCTGTTTTGTTCCGGTTTAACGTTTATAATACATTAAGAGACGTGAAGTTTTTTTTGTTTTTGCTTTAATGTTTTGCTTATATTATATTTAATTTATTATTCCTTTATTTCAGATTTTCAAGGCCTATCATTTTGATAATCCATTTTGTTTTTTTTTTTGTTGTTGTTGTGTTGTCTTCTTCGCGTTACTGACCACTTTCAAAGAGCTCTTAGAAGGTAGGGAATTCTTTTTGTTTTTCTTGTCCTCTGCGTGGAAAGGCTACTTTTCAGAGTTTATGATAGTCCTTTTGAGAAACAAGTCCCTATCACGTTGTTTTTGCATTGCTCTTATTTAACTTTGATGTACAGCTGTAAAAGAAATACTTTTCTTAATTAATATCATTTTTTTTTTGTTAAGTCAATAATTTAGTAATAGTAACTTAATTAATTTAAAAATCTTTTAATCTGATGTTAATGTCAGGGATAGAACTAATTGTCAATTAAACTTCGCTAAGCGTCTCCTTTGGATGAAACCATTCGTTTTCTTGGATTTCCTAACAGAAATCATGTTGTGGTAAGACCTTAATTTTCAGGGGTGTGGATAGTGGCAGAGCTATTTCGGTGAAGATGGTATGAACTGAACGCGATCATCCGCCATGTTTGGGGGAATCTAAACAAAAATGGCCGCTGATTCCCAGGGAGGGTGGGCAATGGTCACACGGCTACAACATCTGCTGTGCCCATAGGTGTGGTGAGTGTCCGCCCGATATTCAACTCGTTTGATACCAGGCCTGATAAGTGTATTTGTTGCCGGTGAGGTTTAGTTTTGGGGGCAAGACCCCCCCCCCCCCATCCGTCGAGCTCAGCTGTGCATCGCAAGCAGGCCGCGTCCTCGGGACTAGACATTCATTCCTTTTCAGTTTCCATCCTATTTTCAATTAATAGCTATTCCTACCTTATCGACATTCTGTTCCTCTACCTAATCGACTCTTCCTTATCTAATTTCCCTCTCTACTCCTCTCCATTTACCCGCAACACAACATTATGCCGAACAATCTCGTTTGCAAAAAGTTTTAGCATATCAACTTTTTCTCAAGACCACACAAAGTTGAGCTAACCACCTTGGAAGCTCCCTAGCCACACCATTAACACCGATCTTGGCAAATATCCAAAAACCTCAACCACCAACAACTTTTACAAATCCTTCTTTCTTGAAATCTCCAACAACTACAAATCACTTGGATGGAAACTAGTATTTACGGATGCTTCCAAAGCCGACACCTACACATCTTTTGCTGTAGTTGATAAAACAGGCTCCGTTGTCTCCAAAGGGCTACTACCAACATACACATCAACCTTCACTGCTGAAGCTTTTGCTATATACAAAGCGATAACATCCTCGCAAAACAAAAAAACGATCATATTTTCGGACAGCCTCTCTACTATAAAAGCCTTACAAAAAATCTCAAACTCAATTGAAATAATAGAAACAATACGCAACAATCTCATCCTCAAATCTGAAACCTTAAAAATTGTTTGGATCCCCAGCCACGTTGGCATAAGTGGCAACGACGCAGCAGACGAGGAAGCCAAATCAGCTATAAAAGAACCACTAATAGCATTCATTCAAAACAACAACAAAGATACTTCAAATTTTCTACTTGAAAACTGGAAATACAAAAGAAAAGACGCTTAGAGAAATTACAACCATCTGTATACAAACCTAAATCCTAACGGCGACAGAGCAATATATCCCAACAATACACCTTTAAAAAAAATGAAAATATACATCAGGCTCAGGCTAGGCCACTCATACATTACGCACAAACACCTATTCAATAAAGAATTACCACCTATCTGTCACCTTTGTGAAGACGGCAGTTCTACCCTTACTATGGCCCATCTCCAAACCTGCGAAAAAGTCTCATCAACCAGCAAAAAACTATCCAACCACAACATGGACTACCTTTTAAAAAACATCAATATCAATAATATTAATTTGGTATACCAAATTATGCAGCATTTAAAACTTGAAAACCTTATTTAAAAAAAAAATTATATTATGTACATTAAATCTCATTATGAATTTCTATTTATCTTCCTAGTAGAAAGCCCTGGCAGCTAACTCTAGTTTAAGAACTTATTGAATTGTAATTTATTTACTGTTTAATACAATTAATAATAATAATACATACATTTTAATGAATGCAGATCAATAAATAAAACTACAAAGAACATATTGTTTTAAAAATAAATCAAAAACCTTGAAAGTTACAGATTTTATGTGATATTTTCTAGCAAACATTTCTTAAGGGGCCGGCCACTGGCGACTCTATGCATTTTTCGCCTCCAACCAAAAACAATCAATGCAATGTTTATATCCAAATAAAATCGTTGAAAAAAAAATAAAAGAACAAATCTGGTTTTCTTCCATAGCAAGAAATGTATTGCGTTTAGGAAAAAATACATACTTACATAGGTTAGGTACTTACCTATCTACACCATGATTACAATAACAAATTTTAAATCTACAAAAATAAAAATTGGATATAAAATAAACCATTTAAAACCAAGATCAACAAACAAAAGATGGAATCTCTAAATGAGACTTAAAATAAATAAAATGTATTTACCATAAATAACCATAACAATTGCATTTAAGCATCAGAAGTATTTCAGAATGAATAAAAATAAAAAAACAACCCTTACTTATCATCCCCAATTTCATAAAAGCAACAACAAAATGATCAGAATGAACACAAAATAAAAAAAACAACCCTTACAACTCACAAATACATTTCGTCTCCCGAACGTGATTTGACCTTGTCTGGCTAAGTAGGCAACAGCCCAACACCAAAACCAATATGGATTGTTTTTGTTGTTGGTTTCATTTCATGCAAACAAAAATATCCCTCAAAATTTGATCGCGCACAATTCTCACAGAGGAACAAATTCAATGGTTGTCGAATTCACTCACTATTCGTGACAGCATTGGCGACAGTACACCTTTTTTAGCATCCATCTAGCGGACGAAAATTCCGGTGTCCCTTCTATGTGTATTTATTCAATGATATAATTATATCTTAAACCTCTATGCCAGAAACATGAAAGTGCAAATATGAAAATGATGGGAAATCATGTTTGAATGTTAAATGCTCTCGTAAAATAAGGTTTGTTTTGAAAAAAACATTATATTTGTAAATTATTTCCTCATTTTGCTCTTATAGCTGACATAGTTCTTATGTTGGCACCTCTTCCCTTCCCCGAGATTTGCCACATTCATCTTTCTGGCTTAATAAATCTAAAAAATAATCCCATTTATGTTTCAATAACAATGACTTTTATAAAGGAAAATTAAACAAAAATGCCGGCACGAGTACGATAACTTTGGCGCCAAAAATTGATAACGGTTTTCTGTAGAGGGGTCAAAAACAAGCATTTTTTACTAAAGCAGGGGGGGTCTACCTTGCCACGTTTAGGAGGTAGGGGCAATTTTAGAAAAAATGACTTAAAATGAAAAAAAAAATTAAAAACCAACGGCAACACTTACAACGAAATACTATACCGGTTTTAAAAACCAGAATTCTGTCTTTTGATCCTAAATTTAAATTAAATTATTTTTATCAATAGTTTTTGAAAAATTCGTATGCAAACTCAAATTTTTGATAAAAATATGAAAACAACAAGTTCAGACCAATTTTTTGTCAAAATTGTGAAATGAAGTGTTAAATTGGCTTTTTGTGGTCAATGAGTATATTAATTCTTAATCGAACACAAGAAACCGAAGGGTTTTATGTTTTCTAGTTTTTGAGAAAATTGAAAATTACTAAAACTATTTTTTTCTAAGATTTTTGTTTTTGTTTGGTATTTACGGTGATAACACCAGTACGATAACTTGGGCGCCCCAAAATAATAACGGATTTTTATAGAAGGGTAAATAAGAGCATTTTTTGCGATGGGAGGGGGGGTCTATCTCATTCTGTTTAGACAGGAGGGGCAATTTTCAAAAAAAAAATACTTAAAATTAAAAAAAAAAATTTAAAACAACGGCAATACTTACAATATAAAGTTATAGGTTTTCAAAAAGCCAGAAACTTGTTGTTTTGTCATTTGATTCAACTTAGTTATTTGTGTTAATAGTTTTTGAAAAAAATACTTTCAAACTAAAAACTTATTAAAACAAATTTAAAAAAAAGTTACATACTGTTTTTCTTATTCACAATTGTGAAATTAAGTACGGAATTCGCAACACTTACAATTATTTGATGTCCCTATAATTTTTTAATCGAACACTGAAAACTAGATGGTTTTATGTCTTCTAGTTTATGAGAAAGTTGATTATTGCTTTAGCGTGATGCAAGGCTATCGTCAAAACGATATCGTGTGGCGATAATCGAATTACTGAATGACCCCCCTGGTTTTGGCTTGACGACCAAGCTTCTCTATATCACCTAATGATTATCTTGCGCAACATAAGCAAAATTTTCTTAATATCGATGCGTGGGTATTTTTTAATGCCGCCTAACGGACTAATTGATTTGTATCCTTTTATATATCAAAACAAATAACAAATTAAATTATCGGAAAGAAAATTTGTACTAATGCATTTTCCTGGTCGCTATAACCGAGCCCTAAGTCCACACTATATATTTGACGAGCTGATTACTAGAACTATTTAGATACAGTCACTCACACTGTGATGTGCTTTTTGCTTTCCAGCCGAGGTTTTGCTCGTCGGATTGCCGGGGTTCTTATGAAGAAAACACGAAACTTCAATGGGAGAAAGGCCCTTCAAAACCTTAAAATAAAATCTTTATTTTTCAAAACACTCTTAACTATATTTACAAATTATTTTATTCAAATTTATTTAATGATGTGACTCCGTCTGGTTGCTGCAATCTCCCTGGCTTGGAAATCTAGAATTGGCTGGAAACACAGTATTGTAACGGCCCTGGTAACGCGGAGAAAAACAGCTCTAGTGGAATCAGCAGGATTTGTGACTGCCCCTGGCGGCAGATGAAATAGCAGGCCGAAGCTCTGGTGGAATCAGCAGGATTTGTGACTGCCCCTGGCGGCAGGTGAAACAGCAGGCCGAAGCTCTGGTGGAATCAGCAGGATTTGTGACTGCCCCTGGCGGCAGATGAAACAGCAGGCCGAAGCTCTGGTGGAATCAGCAGGATTTGTGACTGCCCCTGGCGGCAGATGAAACAGCAGGCCGAAGCTCTGGTGGAATCAGCAGGATTTGTGACTGCCCCTGGCGGCAGATGAAACAGCAGGCCGAAGCTCTGGTGGAATCAGCAGGATTTGTGACTGCCCCTGGCGGCAGATGAAACAGCAGGCCGAAGCTCTGGTGGAATCAGCAGGATTTGTGACTGCCCCTGGCGGCAGATGAAACAGCAGGCCGAAGCTCTGGTAACTACTCTACTTCGTTGAAATCCCTTACCACTGGTGGGGGGAAATCCCAACGAAAAAATTATTCGATTTAATAATTACCTCCTGATGGCTGCTCCGGTTCGTGGCTCGATGTCGACTGAGCTTGACTGCTGGATGAGCCGGTATAATATTAATTCCTATGAAACCCCTTACCACTGGTGGGGGGAAGTTTCAAAGATAATTAATTCTATGTCTGCTCCGGTTCACCTCTTAGCGACGACTGAGCTTTATTCGACATAATATATAATATAATATAATATATATATATACCTTGCCGCTGCTGAACGTGATTTGGTATGATTCTTATGTTCCTCATATCATGTTTTCCGGCGTGACTGGGTGTGAGCTGTATGGAAATAAAAAAAATGACTATATGTAATATACCACTCAAGGTGGTAATATGCTAAAGGCATATCACTTTTTCTATTTCCAAACACATTGTCTGTTGGAGGAAATGTTTTTATGTTTAGTAGTTCCACTACTATCCAGTGCTGTCGGCGGTGGATTGAAAGCATGTAACGCTTCGTTACATACCACTCCCCCTTCGGAGACGAGAACCTTCTCGTCTTTTATGATAACCTAAATTATTCTTCTTCTTATAAGTAATGAATTAATCAAAAAAAATAATTCAAAACAAAAAACTTTAAGTTAAAAATGACTTTCCCTTTTCCTAGAGAAAAAAGAATGTTCTGTTTCTTTGCAATTTTTTTCAAATTGATAATTAAAATAATAAACATAATTGGTAACTGAAATATTTCTTTAAAAAAAACGATTTAAACAACCCAAAATAATTCTCTTTTCAATTTCCATAAATTCATTTTTTTTTGTTTTTTTTTTTTTTTTATATTATATTTTTTTATATTTTTTTTTTCAACAACAAATTAACTTAAAACTTAATTCAAAATAACAAAGAAAACAAAATTCAGAAGAGAAAGAAAAAAGAAAATATATATAGGCCAAAAACTTCCTATGGTTCGAAAACCATCCTCTTCCTTTGTCCGGTAGCCTGCTGGAAAAGTATGGCTACGCCTGGCTTTATTATACGAGCCACTACGGTTCCTTGGCGACGGTGGAAAATTAGGTGCTGGCGTCGATGCTTCCGGTTGTATTTGGGGTGGCTCGTAATAAGAATCCCCTGAAAAGGATTTCCCAAATTCCCTTCTTGTCCGGGAAAAACGGCGACGTTGGCAGAAGGTGGTGCTACCCTCACCAGCATCGGGAATTTCAGTTCTTCCACCTTCAGCTGGAGTTGTCTCCCTTCGGACATGCCGGCTAACGTGGCGGTGGTAGGATTGGGGACTGCATGAATGACGGTGTGAACTGGAGCGACCCGGGTAACTTTTGGAGCTGGCTGGGGTGTGGTGGCGTTGGTAGCCGCAGCTGCGTTTGCCGGGACCTTAGCATTAACGTCTAAGGTTGCCCGTGTAGTGACGGTGGCTATAGCTGTCCGTGCGGCGGCAGCGGCACCCGAGGTGGAGGCGTTGGTAGCGTTGGGTCTTCCAGCAGGGTTTTTGTTTTTTGGGGGCTTAATAATGTTGTTGGTGGTGTGGGTGACGATGTTCGTCACGTTACGAGTGGCCACCTTATTAATGTGCGTCGTCGGTGGTGTAGCTCTTCTGCCCTTTGTGGACTTTGGCCGATGGTTTTTTTTTTGTTCTCCTCCAGTAGCTTTCGGTGGTTTTCGGCTGGAGTCGGGCTTTGGCATCGGAGCCTCTGGTAAGGATGGCAAGAAAATGGTCTTCTTTCTGCCATCTGAAGCTGCTCGCAAGGAAGTCTTAATTGGTGCCTCTATAATGTGCCTTACCACTGGTGGTCGCATCTTGGCTGGCTTGGTCGGTAGCCTTTTCCATGGCTGAGCTTCATCCTTAGGGCTCTCCTCTTCTGAATTATTCATTGCGCCTTTTTTAATTTTACATCTACTCTGCTTGGCTGCTGTCGACTGAATGACAGAAAAATTCGTCTTATCTGGTATACTATCCTCCTGCGGAGTGAAACCCTTCAAGTCTTTGAGATGAGCTCGTGTTATCTCGTTCTTCCTTGCTCTCTCTTTTTGTAGCTTTCTGATTACTACTATAACGGGGGAATCAAACCGTACGACCTCGTATGGTCCTTCGTAGCGTGGAGCTAACTTCTCGGTAAAGTGCTTAGCGGCAGAAGAGAGGGTTCTGTTTCTTTTGTAAACATGCTCTCCTATGTTTGGTTTCCATGGTCTGCGCCTCAGATTATACCCCCGTGCTTGTTTTTGTGCGGCGTTTTGCAAATTTGTTTTTACTAGTTGGTAAATTGCTTTCAGCCTCTCTCCTCTTATAGAAACCGGTTCTTCACTGTTGTGGTTTGGCAAAATTTGTTGCTGGGGTGCTTTGATTTCCCTTCCATAATTCAAGAAGGCGGGGGTGAAACCGGTGGAGTCGTGTTTGCTCGTATTGATAGCGAAAGTGAATTCGGGTATATTTTCAACCCAGGAACGGTGGTTCTCATTGACGTATTGCGCGATCATAGTTTTTAAAACTCTATTGACTCGCTCGGTCGGATTCTCTTGAGGGGAGTAAGGGGCGGTGAACCTCTGTTTAATGCCCATTTCTTGCAGGAAGTTCTTGAGAATTGAGCTAATGAACTGACTGCCATTGTCGGACAGCAGTGTACGGGGGACGCCGAAGTGGGATATAACTCGTTCTCTTAGGGCTCTGACTACGGCTTGACTAGTTGCTGATCGTAATGGGACTGCTTCTACCCACTTCGTAAATTTATCCACCATAACCAACATCATGGTGTTGCCTTTCATAGATTTCGGCAATGGCCCGACGAAATCTATGCATACTGTGTCCCATGGTCCGTCCGCTATATTAGTGTGCATCATCCCACTAGGTTTCTGTTGGGATGCCTTAAATTGCCTGCAAACTTGGCACCTACCCACATATTTGGATATGTCACGGTACATTCCTGGCCAATAATATAAATTCATTATTCTTGACGCGGTCTTGGCTATTCCTAAATGGCCTGCGGTGGTTTGGTCATGGTTGTCAAAAAGGACCTTATCTCTTTCGGCGGTGGGGACACAAAGCTTCCAATTCTCTTCTTGACTTGATAGCGGATGTGCGGGGAACTTTCGGTATAGGCGACTTTCGATTACGCGGTATTCTGGGTATTTTTCTGGGCTATGGAGCATCTGCTTGATACGTTTCTCCGTCCAATCCTCTGGCAGGCTCCCCAAAACAGACAGGTCACTTTGCGTCCATGGTAAGGGATCTCGGGACAAAGCGTCCGCGACGACATTCATTGCCCCTTTCCGGTATTTGATTTCGAAATCATATTGTTGAAGCTCGATGGCCCAACGGGCTAGGCGACCGGACGGGTTATCTAAGGAGTGAAGCCATTTTAAAGAGTGGTGGTCTGTTACCACTGTGAAGTGGTAACCCTCGAGGTAAGGCCTCATCTTTCTTATCCCAAAGAGGATTGCCAAACATTCCTTTTCAGTGACGGAGTACTTTTTTTCTAAGTCGGTAAGTGTTCTACTGGCGTATGCGATAACCCTTTCCTGATTTTCCGAATTTTGTGAAAGCACTACCCCGAGGCCATAATCACTAGCATCGGTCTGAAGTGTAAAAGGTAGGTCAAAATCTGGGCACATTAAGACAGGCGCTTCTGTTAGTCTCTTCTTTAACTGTATGAAAGCAGTCTCTTGGGCTTCCCCCCATACCCATTCCTCGTCTTTTTTGAGTAGTTTTGTCAACGGGGTAGCGACCAGAGAGAAGTCTTTAATGAAACGGCGGTACCATGAGGTGATACCTAAGATTCGACGTAATTCTTTGACATTTCGGGGGGCGTTCAGGTCTTGAACTGCAGACACCTTGTCCGGGTCAGTACTAATGCCGCAATCACTCACTACATGGCCCAAGTATTTGAGTTGACTCTTACAAAACTCGCACTTCTCCTTGTTAATTTTTAGATTAGCCTTTTGCAGCCTTCCAAATACCTCCCGCAGATGTTTAAGATGCTCTTCGAACGTCTTACTCACAACGATAATGTCGTCTAAGTAAGCGAAAGCATAATCGTCTAAGTCCGGACCTATGATATTGTCCAGCATACGTTGGAATGTGGCGGCGGCGGAATTGAGTCCACAGGGCATAACCTTCCACTGATAAAGGCCGCGGCCTGGTACTGTGAAAGCGGTTGCGGCTCGGGACTCGGGGTGTAACGGAATTTGCCAATACCCTTGTTTGAGATCGATGGTTGAAATGAAATTGGCTCGTTTGAGCTTGTCGAGGATTGCCACTATTTGGGGAAGAGGGTATGCGTCTAGCACGGAAATTTCGTTTAACTGGCGGTAATCAACGCATACTCTCCAGGAGCCTGTCTTTTTTTTGACTAAGACGATGGGTGAACTGTATGGGCTCTTTGATGGTTCGATTCTGTCGTCTTTGAGGAGATCGTTAATTTCCTCATTGATAATTTTCTGCATGGCTGGGTTTTTTGGGTAATACCTTTGCTTAAAAGGTTGATCCGTCTTTAGTTGAATTCGGTGTACAGCAGCGTTCGTGGTATTAGGCAATTGCTCGAACTTCTGGAGTTCGACACTCAGTAACTCAGACAGACTCTCTTCTTGTTGCCAAGTCAGTGGTTTTCCTCCCAACATGCAAAGACGATCTCTATGCTGCCCTCGAACATTATCCAGTAATGGTACTTCTTTTCCCCGCAGAGTCATCTTGAAGTCGGCGTTAGACAATAAGTCTACTCCTATTACCATGTCTTCAATAAGTTGTCGCATGTACGTCAGTTCACCTTGAATTGCTTGCTCCTCGACGTAGATGGTCAGTCTGTAGTGCTCGCGGCTTGGGACGGGGTCCCCGTTTGCCATATGTGTCGTATGCGTTCGGTATTGGACTGGAACGTTATGTTCTCGCAACAGTTGACGGGTTTTCGTGTTGATAAAGGACTTAGTTGCACCGGTGTCTAATAATGCCTTTATTAATTGTCCGCAGATCTGGACTGGTATGAAACACCTTGGATCGGTCCAAACCTTGCTCCTCTGTGGTTGCTGTATGCCGGTGTGCGGTACAACTTCTTGGTTCGTTCCGCCTAGCTCAACTACGGGATTACGATCGGTCCAGCGCTGGTCTTCCCTAGTATTTGGTACAGTTTCCGAATTCATGACGCGGTTCACTGTTTCTGAGCTTGAAGTGTTAAGCCGAACTTGTCTATTACATCTTTTGCGTGCGTTTCTGTTCCTACCCTTCATCACGGACGCCCAATGGGGATGGCAAGAGCAATCGTCTGTTAGGCGACCGTCCTCGCCGCAGTACGAACAAAACAAGCGAAAAGGGCGCCGACAGTTGCTCTTCGTATGCCCTCTTTGCCGGCAGTTCCAGCAATGGGTTGCTCGGTCATAAGAATCGGAAAACGGGTTATGTCGGCTAGTACTAGATGGGTTGGACGTGTTGGATCGATTGTTATTAGGCTGATTAAATGATACCCGTGGTGACGGTGGGGGAGGTGAGCGACTACTTTGCGCTGAGTACGATCTATTTAGGTTGGAGACCGGTCGAGGTGAAACCTGGCGAGAGCTACGGTCTTCGTTCTGAATGTACTCGTACTCCTCCGCTAATTTCATGAGCTCATCGAGAGTCTCAAAGTCTCGCCTCCTAATGTACATGTGGTACTCTGGTCGCAAACTGTCGTAGATTCGATCAACGCTGTCGAGAATACTCATACGTGGGTGTCTATGAATGAGATATTGTGTGGCTTGAATGAATTCCTTAGCTTTCTCTCGCGGCCTCTGTTTCCTTCGCATGATCTCGTCTTCCAATTTGAAAACGTAACGGGCTGGAAGGAAATGTGCGAGAAAGTATTCGTGGAAATCTTGCCATGTCTTCATTCTGTCTCGGTTTATTCGGAACCACTCCAAAGCCGTACCTCTTAAAATTTCGGGTAGGGCTTTCAGCATGTCGTCTGGGCGAATATCATAGCATTTAGTCAGTTCTTCAACTCGTTCCATGAACTCTAAGGCGTTGCCAGCCGAGTCAAACTTAAGGCCCCACTTCCTTATCCTATTCATCACTTCAGCGTCGTGGCTGAGTGTGAATTTACTGGCAGATCGATCAGTGATCGGGGTATCAGGTTGTTGGTGAAGCGCGGAGTTCCGGACGGGGAGTGTTCCAGATGGCTTGACATTGCTAAGGTGCTTGTTAGTTGAAGTAGCGGTGTCTGCGGTGTATGGTGGGACTTGGAAAAATATTTCCGAATACCCCGGAGATTTTGGGGGTTCGCCTTTCTGTGGACTTTTTCCAGCAGTGGGTACGATTACCTCTTGCGGTGTTTTGAACTCCCTCTCGGTTACGGCCTTTTCCAAATCCTCACACAAATTTTGCATGGACTTTCTTTGTCTTGCCTCTTTGATAAAAGCGCTAAACCGTGCTCGCAACGTAGCTAAAGAGCCATCGGTTTCAAGCCCTTGTTGTATCATCCGCTCTGTGAGCTCTTGCTTACTGAGCAAGTAAATGGCACCAATACTCGCGAAGACGTCAAGTTCCCCTTCGCTGTCTGACATGATGAAACCGGTTTATATGTTAAGAGTGTGTTTTTGAAAGATTTTATTTTCACTGGGTTGGACCTTCTAAAAGTCCCTGCTCGGGCGCCAATTTGTGATGTGCTTTTTGCTTTCCAGCCGAGGTTTTGCTCGTCGGATTGCCGGGGTTCTTATGAAGAAAACACGAAACTTCAATGGGAGAAAGGCCCTTCAAAACCTTAAAATAAAATCTTTATTTTTCAAAACACTCTTAACTATATTTACAAATTATTTTATTCAAATTTATTTAATGATGTGACTCCGTCTGGTTGCTGCAATCTCCCTGGCTTGGAAATCTAGAATTGGCTGGAAACACAGTATTGTAACGGCCCTGGTAACGCGGAGAAAAACAGCTCTAGTGGAATCAGCAGGATTTGTGACTGCCCCTGGCGGCAGATGAAACAGCAGGCCGAAGCTCTGGTGGAATCAGCAGGATTTGTGACTGCCCCTGGCGGCAGGTGAAACAGCAGGCCGAAGCTCTGGTGGAATCAGCAGGATTTGTGACTGCCCCTGGCGGCAGATGAAACAGCAGGCCGAAGCTCTGGTGGAATCAGCAGGATTTGTGACTGCCCCTGGCGGCAGATGAAACAGCAGGCCGAAGCTCTGGTGGAATCAGCAGGATTTGTGACTGCCCCTGGCGGCAGATGAAACAGCAGGCCGAAGCTCTGGTGGAATCAGCAGGATTTGTGACTGCCCCTGGCGGCAGATGAAACAGCAGGCCGAAGCTCTGGTGGAATCAGCAGGATTTGTGACTGCCCCTGGCGGCAGATGAAACAGCAGGCCGAAGCTCTGGTGGAATCAGCAGGATTTGTGACTGCCCCTGGCGGCAGATGAAACAGCAGGCCGAAGCTCTGGTAACTACTCTACTTCGTTGAAATCCCTTACCACTGGTGGGGGGAAATCCCAACGAAAAAATTATTCGATTTAATAATTACCTCCTGATGGCTGCTCCGGTTCGTGGCTCGATGTCGACTGAGCTTGACTGCTGGATGAGCCGGTATAATATTAATTCCTATGAAACCCCTTACCACTGGTGGGGGGAAGTTTCAAAGATAATTAATTCTATGTCTGCTCCGGTTCACCTCTTAGCGACGACTGAGCTTTATTCGACATAATATATAATATAATATAATATATATATATACCTTGCCGCTGCTGAACGTGATTTGGTATGATTCTTATGTTCCTCATATCATGTTTTCCGGCGTGACTGGGTGTGAGCTGTATGGAAATAAAAAAAATGACTATATGTAATATACCACTCAAGGTGGTAATATGCTAAAGGCATATCACTTTTTCTATTTCCAAACACATTGTCTGTTGGAGGAAATGTTTTTATGTTTAGTAGTTCCACTACTATCCAGTGCTGTCGGCGGTGGATTGAAAGCATGTAACGCTTCGTTACAACACTCATATTCGTACAGCTAAAATACATTTCTTTTACAATTAATTCGAAGACCACAACAAAATTCGAGCTTTATTTGATTAGAAGTCAAAGATCTTATTAATATTTAATATGAAAGGCCCAAAAAGTAACATCCCTTGACAAAAAAAAAAGACATTTATTAACAAAACTCCGAAAACCTAATTGAAAGGAGTCAAACTCGTAATCGTACACCCAATGTTTTCTTGGATTTAAACCAAAAACTACCACAATCTCAATATTTCGTTGCATATTCCATACTTTACATCAAATGGTCTAGTCTATTTAGCAGAAATTTTGAAAACTTGTTAGTCTTTTTCAGCACTCTTGCATTTCTAATGGTCTCTTTTCTGACTCGTTGGTGTTAATGGCCCTATAGATTCTCGTTAACACTGTCTGGTCCCAATTTTCGTTCGGATAATTGTAGACATGAAAGATGCAAGTGTTATAAATTTTCAGGTGTTCAGCCGAGCGCATAGGAATTGCTTGCGTGAAATGTTGTACATAATCAAAATTAGGTAGTTTTGGCTCACCTCGGCAGGACCTATAGTTGTTATAAGCAATATATTAATGCAAATAAGAGTAAAACAGCCGCATGGAGCACATTCTTTTAAATTATTTTGATAATCACACAGTTATCTAATGTGGTTTTCCAGTCAACCATTTCAGATTTGGGGGTCAGATTCCAGATCAATCGTGGTAACTAGAACGAATCGCGATTGATCCTTTTTTTTTGTAAGGGTGTAGGTAATTTGTCTGTGTTTACTGATGTAAGTAGTGATAGTATATGTAGGGAAAAATTCCTACAAGTATTTTTTTCCTAGGGAACAGTTTTTTCTTTAATACAAAAATATTATATATTTGGCTTTATTTTCTTGATGAAACTGGTGAAAAATGCGTTAGAAAAAATTCTTACAAAACGTTTTTTTTTTTTTCAAATTAGAAAAGAACATTTTTTTGTTTAAATTATAATTAATTTCAACTACGCGAATACTTTCACCTGTCTTAATTTATTGAAATGGAGATTAATGAGAGATTCAAAATAGCTTTTAACGGCCTTTAGTCCATAAAAATTGGCGTTTCGTCCCGGCGATCTCACTTGGACTCATCAGTTGACTAGTGAGGGCCTTGTCAATACGCAATTTTTATTAAGTTCAGTTCAACTTACATGAACTTTTTGACAAAAATCCAATGTGAACTATATCCAACAAGATTAAAATTCTTAATCATTAACCGGGAAATTTTGCCCAGGGCCAGGCTTTGTGTTTATATGAAGGTTTTTATAATACAAATTCTATATACTACTGAAATACATCAGCCAAGTAGAAGACTTAGCACTATTTAATTGGACTTGTTGAATTATTGATTCAAAATAGCTTTTAACGGCCTTTAGTCCATACAAATTGGCGTTTCGTCCCGGCGATCTCACTTGGACTCATCAGTTGACTAGTGAGGGCCTTGTCAATACGCAATTTTTATTAAGTTCAGTTCAACTTACATGAATTTTTTGACAAAAATCCAATGTGAACAATATCCAACAAGATTAAAATTCTTAATCATTAAGCTGGAAATTTTGCCCAGGGCCAGGCTTTGTGTTTATATGAAGGTTTTTATAATACAAATTCTATATACTACTGAAATACATCAGCCAAGTAGAAGACTTAGCACTATTTAATTGGACTTGTTGAATTATTGATTCAAAATAGCTTTTAACGGCCTTTAGTCCATAAAAATTGGCGTTTAATTCAACAAGTCCAATTAAATAGTGCTAAGTCTTCTACTTGGCTGATGTATTTCAGTAGTATATAGAATTTGTATTATAAAAACCTTCATATAAACACAAAGCCTGGCCCTGGGCAAAATTTCCAGCTTAATGATTAAGAATTTTAATCTTGTTGGATATAGTTCACATTGGATTTTTGTCAAAAAGTTCATGTAAGTTGAACTGAACTTAATAAAAATTGCGTATTGACAAGGCCCTCACTAGTCAACTGATGAGTCCAAGTGAGATCGCCGGGACGAAACGCCAATTGAAAGATCAATCGAGAAAAAAAACAGAACACGAAAAAAATCAATTTTTTTGGTTGTTAGGAACGTAAAATCTGAAAAAGATCAAGTTGACCCCCATAAAAATCAATTTTTTTGGTTGTTTGGAAAACCACATAAGGGTACAGATACCTATTTGGCCAAGAAAACAATACATTGACTTATTATATATGGACTGCCAGGAGCCAACTTCACGTTGATGCCACTTCAAGCTATGCGTTACAAGCGCCGAGTTCAGTCCTATCGGAAAATACAGATACTACTGTTTGACATTTGTATCGAGGATTTTTTTGAAGGATTTTTTTCCATCTGATTTCATTTTTCATTGGGTACGTTCAGCAGACACAAGGGACTACATTTATGTAGTCAAGTGCTTTCATTGAACGCAAATTTTACAAAGGAAACTAGTTATTTTTTGAGATGTCATTAATACCAAAATTGAAACTTTACTTCCAACCTTTACCTTCCGTCGATAGTGCAGATAGTATTTATAATAATATTTTTATCTGAAAAACACCTCACACAAATGAATTACGAATTGTATATTATAATTTCTTCAATACATGCATTCTGTGTTTCCGACATCCTTCACGTTGTGTGACGCTGAACGTGACTGAGATTTTTCACTTCTTGTCTAGGAGCAAATAAAATTTTCTTTCACTTAAATCGATAACCATTACCGCTGTTTGTTGATTTCATTGGTTGCTATTGTTAATTAGTTTCGCAATGATTCAACTTTGTTTTCATACTTTTTTCAATTAATAACAACAAACTAATAAACAAACATCATCGAAAAGAATTCTGAAACTGAATTGCAAAATAAAAACAAACAATAAATGTCAAACCAGTGTTAAGGGTTATTTGAAAAAAAATCCCTTAACCAAATCCGAAAATTTCCTTTTTTTTACAAACAACTTCTCGCTTAATTTTCAAAACTGTTAATTCATACAAATTTTAGTCATGTCGAAGTTCATAAAATAAAATAAAATTAGTAGAAACTGGCAGATATGAAAAGTAAATGAGTAGAGGTAGTATTTTGCTTTACACTTTTTGCTAAGAATATTGAATATATTTAGTAGGCGTGTTTTTTGCAAGTCCATATGGATTTGTCGAAAAAACGACATCGGGACTTCTTACTTACAGTACGTAAGTCCCGATAATTATCTGGACTTAGCTAAGTCCATATAGATTTAAGTTGTTGTTGTATTTACGTGTAAAACAATTAGTTCCGATGTTGTTTTTTCGACAAATCCACATGGACTTGCAAAAAAAAAAACGCCTAGTAGTTTTAAGTACACAGTTTAAGCGCGTTTTTATAGGGAATTCTAATCCTCTACAATTTCGGTTAAGATAAATTTTACTGATAAATTAAAAGTAAGGTTCGTTCCTTTACTCCAAATTTTTGGGCATTTTTGTACAATTTTATTGTTTTTTTATGAACTTTCACAGAACTTTGGACTGAAATGCACAAAAATCAGAATTTTAAAATAAAGGAATGAACCTACTGTTTGACATAAGTTATAATTAAAAAAAATACGAACGTTTTCAAGAAAAATAAGATATCTAAAAAGCTGCTCGGAAGTTGCCTAGTGGGCGAGTCGTATTTATTAGATTTTTGACTAGTTAGACAGTTTATAATTATTTCGAAATAGTTGGAAAATACTTTATTTGATATATACAAAAAATATTGCAATATTGCAGGTTTAGACAATAGATTCCATTGTCTTAAGGTAGGTAAAAAGTTAGAAAACTTCAGACATTAAAAATGTTTTTTATAACTTGGACGGCCGTCTAAAGTAAGACGGCGTTTATAAATACGATTGTACGAATTTTTCCTTGAAATAATGTTTTAAAAATATCTTCCTTCACTACATCTCTTGAAATGGAGAAAATAAATTTCATTGAAAAATCTTTCATTTCGAATATGATTCTAAAATCAAAGGTTTTATAAAATAAATCAAAAAAGGATTTTTTTCAGTGCTCCCCCAACACTACGCCGATTGGTGACTTCCTATGACCATAGATGGCCTTACCTTCTATGAATGAAATTTCATTCTAAGGCGAGGTATGTAACAGATGGCGCTAAAAATAGTATTTATTATTGTCGGTAGGCCCGAACTTGTCGCTGATTTCGCTTTGAGAACTGGAGCCATCATCTCCGCAGGTTATGTGTGGAATTGACAACCAACTAGCAGTCGATATATAATAAGTCAATGAAACAATAATTAAGAAAATAAGAATAACGTCACTGCCACAGATTAGCCACATGAAAATGAGAAAACCCGGCAGCCATTTTAATTTGCCTACAAGCTTGAACTGGCAGTTATCAGATAAAAAATGAGAATGTGTGTATAAAAATCTCACCCATAGACAGTAGGGATCTTCACACACCTGGTTAAATTGTTGTTGCAATTCACATCTATTCATCGACGCCGGAAAAAATTACAAATACAACAATGTAAACAAATGGGTTTTGGAGGGTGAAACGTACGAAACATTCTCATCTTCATATGGCTAATCTGTGGTCACTGCACAAACCGAGGAAACTAATTCGGAACAGAGATTATGAATTATAAAGATTGGAAACCTCGGCTGTCATTCGGGTTTGCCTACAAGCTAAACAATATGGCTGTCCGTGGTGAAGTAGGTAAGTTGCATTAGTATGCGTGTTTTAACTCATACTAGTGCAACTTACTGATTTCCACTCACGATATCTTGAAAACTTGATGAGTTTCAATAGGCACGTTCAAAAACTAATAAAAAAGTGTTCAATACACCTAAAATCATTTGGTTTTAAAGTTACATGGAGGATTTTGAACAATCATATTTGAAGGGTAGTAAAATAATAATCAAAAATGCAAATTGACAATAAATCAATACATAATTAACGCAGTAGATAAATTTAATCAGTTAGTGAGAGAACAGAATATTGCAAAATTCCTGTTGAAAGTGA
This sequence comes from Leucozona laternaria, assembly GCA_932273885.2. Taxonomy (NCBI): domain Eukaryota; kingdom Metazoa; phylum Arthropoda; class Insecta; order Diptera; family Syrphidae; genus Leucozona; species Leucozona laternaria. The sequence goes on along the minus strand of OW026366.1, from coordinate 84,649,752 downwards.
TGCTTTAGGAGTGTTCTTTGCTTTTCTATTTCATTTAGAAATGCTGAACACTGATTTAACAAAAATGTACATAAATATAAAGCCTTTCATCGGATAACTAATCAAAGTGATTTTAGTCATGGAACATACAATATTTTTGTATATTATTACTATTTCCTTCTCTTACACCGTTTGCATCATCTGATCCGATCTGTTCTAACATTTGTTTCTCTTATTAAATTGTATGTGTATTCTGTATCTACCACTCTTTCTTTGACATTTCGCCAAACCTCATCTACTACTTTTTAACTCTGTTTACCCTTACCCCTTTCAACGCACCGATGGCACTATAGTTTTCCACCAGAACTCATACCCGGTTGACACCGGATGAATTCAATATTCTTATGGAATATTTCCGCGCTGTAACCTAATTATTCACTTATCTGTCAACGTCGACACATGACTCCACAACACACCAAACGAGAGTAGCGTGGTTTGGGCTTCAACTGTTGTATATGAAGGGTTTATAATACAAATTCTATATACTACTGAAATACATCAGAGAAATAAAAGAGTTAGCACTATTTGTAGCAAAAAAAGCGTTTCTAGCATTTTTAAAATAAACTCAAAACATTCAAATTCAGCTCATCACAATCTTCGCCACAACATATAATGTATATTTAGTAAGATCTGTGTCGTTATAGAATCTTTTTGTCACTTTCGATAATAACTAATTATTTCTGTTTGATGAAATTACCCTAAGGAAGCTGCAAGTGTCGATTTTTTTTAAAACATATTAACTTAAAGCTCACTCTTGAATGGCCAGCTATAGATTTATGAACAATATGGGTGCACCCTAAATTATTCTGTTTGCACCATATAATCTGTATTTTCCGAACACATCCCGATATCCCACCTAACGTCCGCCATTTTCGTGGTGAAAAGCTGATGAGTTGAAATTTCTTTAAAGATGGCTGCGTTTTTTACACATAAATTAATGGTCAAACTGTCAAAACAGAACAAACCCACCCTGTTTAATTGTTGTTGCAATTCACATCTATTCATCGACACAAAACGAAATTACAAAAACAACAATGTAAACAAATGGGTTTTGGAGGGTGAAACGTACAAAGGTTTCCAATCTGTATAATTCATTATCTCTGATTCGGAACCACAGATTAGCCACATGAAGATGACAATCCCCGGCAGCCATTTTAATTTGCCTGCAAGCTTAAGCCGTCAGATTTCAGATAAAAAATGAGAATGTGTGTATACAAACCTCACACATAGGCAGTAAGGATCTTTCACACACATGTGGTGCGTTCTTTTTCAGTTCCTTTAATTCAGAAAAGTAACTTTGGGTAACTTTATGACGTCATAAAATCGTTTCTAAACTCAAGGTTAAAGTGTCGGAAAGTAACTTTTAGTAAGTTTTTCCAACTCATCTCCTTGATGTGAGTTGAAATGGTTAATCTGTCAAACAATTTTTCAATTTTTTTTTAACCCAATTTTTGTATGCCATAATTGCAACAGCTGGTTATTAAAAACATAAAAAAAGATTCTCAATTGAGCCATATAAATTTTTTTAAAACTTAAAAAATCAACTTTTCATCCATTTTTTAGCTATAAAGTGAGTAAAAAAATTGTTTTATATATGTTTGCAAAATGGAAGTAAAAAAACTATTAAAAAATGTTGTTTTCGAGAGCGAATGAATCATTTGTTTGTCTGTGCTGTTGTGAAAATCTTGTTTTTCTATTTCGGATGAAAGATATACCGAAGAAGATCCGCAAAATAAGATCCACTTTAATTTTCTCTTTTCCAATCTAAGCAAAATTCAATATTGTTTAAAAAATAAATAGATTATGATATCAAATTTTAAAACCACATCTAATTTCTGAGTTGTGACCTGCTATGAAGGAGATCACAATTTCTATTGTTTTTGTGACTCTCATAAGTTGTGACTCTGGGGGAGAATTCGAAAAAGTAACAATATTAATTTCACCTCTTCTTGTGACTTGTGAGGTATCAGTGATGATGGGGAGAATCGGGGTATTATAGATCACTAATATTTAAGTGGACTCTAAAAAATTAACCATACCAATAATCAATTTAATAGTTAGCTTAACGCTAAGCGTGTCTTTAAACTTAAACTGAAGAAACTCATGTTTAATTGTATAAACACCTCGTTTGTGCTGTCAATCAGACAGCTAAAATCAATAGAACAAAAACAAACTATTTTTCGTCGCGTATGTGTTATTTTCACTCGAATTTGTGCCCTTTTAATTGAAAAATGCAAGTAAAATATCCAATTAAATCAATTTATTTAGTTTAATTGATTGTAAATTTCAATTTCAGATTAAATTATGTGAAATGACGGAAAAATCGTCAAAAAAAGTCATTCCCCGAATTGAAATCCAGCTCTGAAGGAGTTGCTAATCGAATCAGCAAAAGGCCTTTTCAGACATAGTTGAAAGCAAACTCAACGACGGGAAGTAATTGAAGTCGAAATTTGAAGCTTGGGAGACCATTGATGATGAAGCTCGCAGTGGATTTGTCAAACCTTAAATTATTATTATTTTATAGGATGATTATGGATCTCTGCCACCAAATGTCAGAAGTGTCAGTGTGAAATTAAAAAAAAAAAAAAAAAACAATCTGACAGCACTCTCTGGTTGGAAAACAAAACCAAATGCCGAAGGCACGAAGGCGAGCCAAAAAAGTCGTGTGTTTAATAATAGTGATTAATATGTAATAAAATTAGTTTTTTGGTATCAAACACTTGAAAAAATGTTCGCTTAAATGTTTAAACACTAATTAATACGTAATTCGATCGCAAATTTAAGTTTTCAATTCCAAATACAAAAATAATCAAATGACCGGATTTTTAACACTGCCAAGAGCATGTAAATAATTTCCAACCAGGGACTTTTTTTTGTTGTTGTTTTTAGATGTCAAATTAGAAAGAGAAAAGCCAAAGACAAATCTTGGAAGACTTCTATTACTGCAACAGTAAAGACTAACCTGTGCCCACGTTCTGTAACTCTCGCATCGATAATATCAGTCGAGAAACGATGAAAATTGAAACAAATCGTATGAGTTTTGTTCAATTTTTCATCGTTTCTTGACCAATTTTATCCATGTGAGAGTTACAGAACGTAGGCACTGTAGTATTATTATCGATTTCATTTCTAATTCAGTGATGTTTGCCTTATTTCTCCTATCGGAAGCGCAAGACCGTAGAAACAAAATGCGTATACAACGCCGTAATCTCTGTGACACGAACAACCCATTTGATTTGCCCGAGGAGCGTTTTCGAGAGCTCTACCGGCTTAGTCGCGATGCTGCACATATTCTGCTACAAGAGATGCGCCCTCACGTGAAAGAGGGGCAGCGGATAACATTTATTCCCATTCCCATCCGTCTATGTGCTGCATTGCACTTCTATGCTTCGGGGTCTTATCAAAGAGACATCGGCCAAGATTTTTCGGCGTCAATGAGCCGAACGATGGTTTTGAGAATTGTGGCTGAAGTCTCGACGGTACTTCAAAACCATTTTTCACCCAAATGGATAACGTTCCCAAAAGAGGACGAATACGATGCCATTAAGCAAAGGTAAGTTTATTATAAACAAAAATAATTCATCTCATAAATTTTACATAAAACTAGATTCCTTGAAGCGACTGGATTTCCAGGGGTGATTGAAGCAGTTGATTGCACCCATGTGAGGATAAAAAAGCCGGAGAATGAAATCGAAGCTTGTTACCTCAATAGAAAGGGGTATCATTCTAAGAATGTCCAGTTGGTACATTGAACATATTTACAAAAAAATATAATAGGTAATGATTAACTAATTTCAGGTGTGCAACTTCAATCTCCGAATATTTGGGGTCCATGCTCGTTTTGGAGGCGCGTCTCATGATTCCTTTATATGGGAACAATCACATATAAAATTAATTCTCCAACAACGTAATGAAGCTCATGAGCAAAGAGAACATAGCTCTTGGCTGTTAAGCCTAGTACGCTGCTGATGCGAAACGAAATATTTCGGTGGTCTCCAACACGACAGCGAAACGCTTACGAAAACCTCAGCGAAAGAATGACAATTGAAAGCGTCACCATTAGCAAAAAAAAAAACAAACACAAGCGCAAAAAAATCACAGAAAGCCATGTTGTATTGAAAGAAACAACAAATACAAACACGAACCAACTTCAAATGTCAATTTTCCGCACACAATTAATGTCCCGGGCAATTAATTGAGTGCGAAAAAGAGCGGAGACCTCTCCAAATAATCTGCTACAATTATCGATTTCGCTCATTGAACAGCGTACTGCAAAACGAAAAGGAGGACGAAATTTTTCGTTTATGATTTCGTTGTGTCATTTTTGTATGGGATTTTTCGTTTCGCATCAGCAGCGTACTAGGCTTTAGGCATAACAATAAATAGAATAAATAAATAATGTTTTAATTAATTTTTTTAATATAATTTAATTTTATTCTATTTGATTATATTTTATATTGTTTTTTTTTTAATTTGTTTCTTCAACATAGGTGACTCTGGCTACCCTTTGCGTCCCTGGCTGATGACACCATATCGAGCTTCGGCAGATGTCGATAAAAGAGCCTTTAATACAATCCATGCACAAACACGCAATTGTGTTGAACGCCTTAATAGAGTATTAAAATCTGTTTTTCGCTGTCTCAAATTAGGGTTATTTTACTCGCCTCAAGCCGCAGGAAAGATAGTAAATGCATGCTGTGTACTCCACAATTTTCGAATTAAACACGGAATTATAGACGATGTCAACATAGAAGACATAGAGCCAGATGAAGAAAATATATTTCATAATTCGGATAATAATTCGGTGCACCAAAGTGCAGCTATATTACTTCGTGATCGCCTTAAAACGAATATTTTAAGATAAAATAATAATATTTAAATTGAACTACCGAAAGAAGTGGTTTTTAAGGTACGGTTGTACGAGTAAATACATATATTATATTTTCCAAAAAAAAACTGAAGATCCACAATTTCTTCAAAACATTTTTCCGTTTTCTTTGATGGTGTTAAACAATGTTGAAAATCAATGAAATTTGTTCCTTTAATTATTTGTTGACTTTGATCATTCAGTGTGAAAAAACGTGTATAGTGTCAAAAAAATCGACCAAGCCATTTTCGAAATACATATATATTAAATTTTCAGAAATTGTTTTTTTTTCAAAATTAAAAACATATTTTTTTCACAATATTAGTATTGAATATTATTTACGAGCCGATTTTGAGAAAAATAAGATTTTCATTTTTGGTCAAAACAGCTACTGTCAGTGTTGGTCCTAAAAAAAAAGAAAAAAACGGGCGAGGGGAATGTCCAAAAAACTCTAGGTACCAAGTTTAAAGAAAATCGACCCATCCGTTTAGGCTGTAGTCGAGACAGACGGACGTTTTTGCGAGACCCACTTTTTTCGTCTTTTCTATCATCGTAATGTCAAGTTTGAACAAAATCGCGAGTTCGATTTTTTGTACGAATTCATAACTTGCCATATAGTACCTTTATATCGCAAGTAATAATTAGAAAGAAAAAATTGAAAATTAGAAGTAATGCTAATAAGTAAGCTTTTGGAAACAGAAAAAGGAGCAAATGTACCAATATTTTGTTCATAAATGAAAATAAAAGTGCAAGTAAAGACATACATTAATGACTTATTTTTTTTTTTATTTAAAAAAAAAATAGTTTAATACATAGCATTAACAAAAACTTAAAATGATATTCGCACGAAATAAGTAGACTTCATAAAGGTAAAACATGAAAAAATTAAAAAAATACTTATAAAAAAAACAAATCATATTTAGACTGTAGTGTTAGGGGCCGGTTATAGCGGTCAGGAAACCGCACCACGAACATTATTTTTTTTTGTATAATTGAATGTGGTAACTTACAATTTGAAAAATAAAAATGATACGAATCTACGAGGAATCATTTGAAATAAGTTTTTCGCCAAAAAAATTTCCTTGAGGCAAATTTTTTTTCTTAAAAATGCTTTTTAATTAATTTTCCCTATGCACATTCGTTTTCCGTACAGAATTTTCATCAGAAAAATTATTAAATGCTTTTTTATGAACAAATATTTGATTCGAGGAATAATTTTTACAAAAAAATTATTTCAAGTGATTCCTCATAGATTCGTATCATTTTTATTTTTCAAATTGTGAGTTAACACATTCAATTATACAAAACAAAATTTTTCCTGATGCGTTTTCTTGATCGTTATAACCGGCCCCTTTAAAGTAACGTATTAAATAAACATTTAAGTTTTTTTTTTAAATATCAAATATTTCTTCGATAAAGCTCAATATATCATCGAGCTTTTGATTGACGGAGCTTCGCACGGCCCTTGCCTCCTCCAATGCATTTGCGTATCCAATATTTTGGGTCTTTCTGACCTTTGAAGGTCTAGGGCTGCAATCAATTTCATGTTCATTCTTTAGTTCAATTTCTAAATTCTAAACATACAAAATTAGATAAGAATTCAATTTAAGTATGAGCTTATGAATTAATTGTACTTACATCGTAGTCATAGTCATATTGTTCTACCCCCGTTCCCAATTCTGGGGTTGAACCATCCCCGTCAATTGCATCAATGGTTATGATGGATAACACTTTCTCTTCGAAATCATTCATTGGTCGAGGTCCATCTACTACGCTCCCACCACCAGTTCTATTAAGGAACGTCTTGTGCTCACTCGCTCGTTTTTTGACGGACGATTTGATGTCTGCCCAGCACTAAAACAAACAAAAATATATATAACTGCTCTAACAAGATCACTACAAAAATTGTTGCTTCACTGTTTTTTTTTTTGTCATACCTTTTTCCATTGTTCCACAGATTTTATGTTTGGGCCTTGAGCATTTAGCTGTGCACCCAACAACTCCCATGTCTCACCGTTGTTTTGCCGCGAGCTTATGCTGGTGAATTGGCCTCTTGCAAAAGGCTTGTTTTCTGCCATGAAATCTACCAGCATATTCTTTTGACTGCCCGGAATTCTGAAGGATCTCTGAAATTATTAAAATTAAATTAAATAATATTGTTCGGTTTTAAGAAATAAAAAAGGTACACGAATTGTTAACGTTACAAAGCAGTACTTTATTCGAAGAAGAACTTGTACAGAGAGAGAAATCATATAACATAAGATATCAGAAAAAGAAATACGGTGCAATTGCATTGATATATAATAATATAACTGACGTGAATTCAGAATGTAAGTATATAAACAAAAAGTAATTCAGCATACAGTAGTGTTCAAAAGTATTATATTATAACAGTCCCCCTCAATGTAATTTTTTCAAAATAATAAAAATAAAATTAATAACAATAAAATGTTGACTTCAAATAATTGATAAGCTTTAAAATTTCAAAATTTAATTCCCATTAAAATTGTAAGCTTCTCGTGTTTTGGTCTGGTCAAATTCTTTGTAAGGACGTCAGCTATCATCTCAGACGTTGGGGTATACTTCAGCTCAATGATACCATCTTCATATAATTGACGCACAAAATTATATCGAATGTCTATGTGCTTGCTTCGAGGATGAAAGACTGGATTTTTAACGAGTTGCTGTGCACCTAAATTATCAGAATGGATTAATATAGTTTTAAATGATACCTTTTCATATTCAAATTCATTTAAAAGACTTCGAAGATATGATGCCTCTTTAGAGGCCTGAGAGAGAGCCATATATTCGGCTTCTGTGCTGCTCAAAGCCACTGAAATTTGTTTCTTGGATTCCCATGACACTGCTCCACCACCCATCAAGAACACGAAGCCAGTATACGATCGGCGGTCATCAATATTGCCTGCCCAGTCTGCATCGACATATCCAGAAAGTGTAGATTGTGATGTACCATATGTGAGCTTCGCATTACTCGTCGTCTTCAAGAGATGTTTTGCTGCTACGAAGTGTTCAGTATATGGTTCCACGTTGAACTGCGAGAGCTTACATATGGAGTACATTATATCAGGGCGCGTTGATACTGCAATGTACAGGAGTGCTCCTATCAACGACTGATACTTCGTCGAATCTACGCGTTCTCCACTGTCACTATTACCTTTAACAAGTTTCATACCGGGGTCCAATGGTGTGTATCGAGGTTTACTGTCTGTTAAATTAAATTTCATAGCGAGTTCCTTGATATATTTTTGCTGATGAATTTCAATTTGTTCACCATTTCTTTTGACTTGAATCCCCAAGTAATAACTCAGTTCACCTTTATCCACAATGTCAAATTCAGAACTAATCTGAGATTTAAAGCATTTCAAATCATTATAGTTTGATGCAGCTATGATCATATCATCAACGTAAATACCAACAATGCATATAATATTGTTTTTAGATTTTGTGTAGACACAAGTATCGCCGCTACAACGCCTAAATTCGAGTTTTTGCATAGTGTCATTCAGTTTTTTGTTCCACTCTCTGTCTGCTTGCTTTAGCCCATACAGAGATTTTTGAAGTCTGCATACTCGATGAGGGTATCGTGAATCAACAAAACCTTCTGGTTGATGCATAAACACGGTTTCATTCAAATCACCATGTAAGTAAGCTGTTGTGACATCAATATGGTGTAAATAAAGATCGAACTGTGCAGCCATAGCGAGTATAAGACGAATTGTAGAATAGCGAACGACAAGGGCAAATGTCTCGTAATAATTTATCATATATTTCTGCGAGCAGCCTTTTGCAACTAGGCGACATTTATATCGATCAATAGAACCATTTTCATTGCATTTAAGGCTGTACACCCATCTACATCCGATCACTTGGCAGTCATTAGGCGGGTCAACCAACTCCCAAGTACCCATCGACGAGAGTGCATCAAACTCTGCTTTCATAGCCTCTCTCCATCGCTTATTTTCAGGATGACTTATTGCTTCTGTAAAAGAACAAGGAATGGACATACCTTCTTGAACAGCGTTGATAGCTTGCTGGTTGTATTGTTTTGCTGGGCGGCCAACTTTTCCGGTTCTTATAATTTTTGGACGACCAGGTAAGTTTTTCATCTGGGGAGGAACACTTGAACATGTAGGTGTTGGCTGTCTGGAAAGCTCGGTTTCTTCATTCTCTGCCTTCATTGCAACTTTTCCGTTGGATTCCATGAAATTTTGTGACAATGACTCTAAATCTGTCTCTACAAAATCATAAATGTTAGTACTCAATTCTTTATCATTTTCAAAAAATTGGACATCACGACTCTTGACAATTTTACCCGTAGCTTTATCGAGTAGCCTATAGGCTTTTGACTCTTCGGAGTAACCAACAAACGTATACTCCTTACCTTTTGCCTCAAATTTTGACTTGCCGGGTTGCTTCACTAACGCTATTGCCTTTGAGCCAAACACACGAAAATGACTAACCGAAGGTTTCGTACCACTCCAGACTTCATGAGGTGTCTTGCTGCCCAAAATCTTTGTTGGACATCTGTTTCGCAAATAAGCAGCGGTGTTAACCGCTTCAGCCCACAAATACTCAGAAAGAGATGAACCTATGAGCAAACATCTTGCCATCTCCACAAGTGTCCGGTTTGCCCTTTCCGCCACTCCGTTTTGCTGTGGTGTGTGAGCTACAGTCAACTGTCTCCTAATCCCATTGTCTTTCAAAAACTCTGAGAACTGATTGGAAACGTACTCTGTTCCATTATCGCTACGGATCATTTTAATTGCTCGCCCTGTCTCTCGCTCTACATCTTTTTTAAATTGCTTAAAAATTCCAAGAACTTCGTCCCTTCTTTTTATGATGTAAATATGCATTTTACGTGACTTGTCATCAATGAAACTAACAAAATAACGACCGCCTCCAGCTGAAGCTGTTCTCATCGGTCCACAGATGTCTGTGTGGATTAAATCAAGTAATCCTTTACTAATACTTAATGATTGCTTAGGAAAAGGCTGTTGATTTATTTTGGCCTTTGCACAAACTACGCATTCTAGACAATTTCCATCTCCAAGTTTAAGACCTCGCACCATATTCTCCTTACAAAGTTGTTGTAAGCTACTTCCATTTAGGTGTCCGAATCTCTCGTGCCATCTACTTAAAGAACTTGAATTCACTTGAGTCTTCAAGCTAAACGCTGATTCGTACCTTACACCACAGACTACATACAAATCTTGACGTTTTTTGGCTTTTAGAAGTATATTATTATTTTGGCCTTTTACTACTGCAAAATCTCTTTCAAATTCAACTGCATGCCCACTAGTTGTAATTTTGCTTACTGATAAAAAATTTCCCCTCAACTCAGGAACAAAAAAAACATTTTTTAGTGTTAAGTCACAATCATCTGTACTAATTCGAACCGTTCCTAAGCCACTAGATGTAACACACACATCAGTTGCAAGCTCTGCTGGTGTCTTAGGAGCATCTTCTAAAGTAGTAAAGAGATGCCTATTGCAGCACATGTGAGACGTAGCACCGCTGTCTATGCACCATTCGTTTCTACCTAAAACTCCATTTCCATAGGCTGTATTAGAAACAATGCCAAAAGCCGCCTCGTTACGATTGCTCTTAGAAACAATGCCAAAAGCCGCCTCGTTACGATTGCTCACGGATGCAGTACATTGGGAAGCGAAATGCCCTCTAACACCGCATTTATAGCATTTGCCTCGCTTGTTTCTTTTTTTATCAAAATTGCCTTTATTTAAAAACTGAACTGGACCTAATTTCGACTTTGCATTTACAGCTAACACATGCTGACTGCTGCTACTCACGTGGTCTCGGTCCCTATCATTCCTCCTTTGTTAATTTAACCTTTAAAGAGGCCAATGTTGGCAATCTATCGCGACTCTCAATAGCTACTATAAAATTTTCATAATCATCGGGAAGACTACAAAGCAACATTATGGCAAGCAACTCATCTGGCATCTTAACATCTATCTCATAAAGCTTCTCAATAGTAACGCAAAAATGATTAATATGAGCAGACATCGTTTGGCCTGCGTGCATTTTATTCGATAAAAGTTCCTTGAATAAACTTACTTGTCTCGCTGGTCCCGATGGCTTATGAATCGACGCAAGTATGTCCCATGTCTGCTTTGAACTTTTGCTCTGTTTCACGTGAATGAGTTCTGATGGTTTGACACTGAGTAGAATTGTTGAAAGCGCCTTACTATCCAATTTTTCCCACTTGGTTTTTTCCTCCACTGCAGCATCCTCCTTAAGAGTAGTCTCACCGCTTACGTACTCCCAGAGATCACAATGGACAAGCACACTCTTCATCAAAACCTCCCATGCACAGTAGTTATCTTTATCAAGTTTCTCAATTTGATATAATGAGGCCATAGTAATTTATTTTAAGAAAAGAAATTATTGAAATACGACAAACGCAAAACTATTTAAATTTTATAAGTTAAAATTAAGTTTAGTAGACTTATTCTTTTAAAAAAAATGTGGCTGGGCCCATAACTTGTTCGGTTTTAAGAAATAAAAAAGGTACACGAATTGTTAACGTTACAAAGCAGTACTTTATTCGAAGAAGAACTTGTACAGAGAGAGAAATGATATAACATAAGATATCAGAAAAAGAAATACGGTACAATTGCATTGATATATAATAATATAACTGACGTGAATTCAGAATGTAAGTATATAAACAAAAAGTAATTCAGCATACAGTAGTGTTCAAAAGTATTATATTATAACAAATATTAAAAAAGATGATATTATTATTTTATTTACATTTTTTACTTTAGTCATTTTTATTACTCGCCTGCTTCTTTGTAAGGGATAAGATTTGACGTTTAAAAGGAGTAAATTAGCGACGTTCGTTCTTGCAGAACACCATTTTATCGCAAACTTCCAATATCCCATTCCAATTAGTTCCTTTCGATAAAATTATCGAATGTCAAGCTTATAGAACCTGATTGATGCGGTAAAATGATTTTCGTTCAAATTTTAAGCGTTTCTCGATGAATTTTATCGGTTCGATAGTTACAGAACATGGGCACTGGTCGTCACTCGTTTTTTAATTTGATAAGTGAAAAAAATGTAAATCTCTGTTTGAAACCAAAAATGTTTGTTTATTTTGCAAAATAACATGCCTGATTCACAATGCGACGAGAAAACGGGACGTGAACTTGACGAGAACCGCTGGCATTTTTTTCTAGTTACAAAAACGTCACCCAATTCACAATGGAGAGAGCGTTTAAGGAAAAAAATTTATTTAAAAAAAAAAAAATCAATAAAATATAAACAAAATAACTTACAAAACAATAGATTCATCAATAACTTTATTTAATTGATTACATCTTTTGTGAAAAATATGTAAACAACTTAGCAAAAATGAAAATCTTCGTCACGTCGCGTCTTTTTTCAATTTTTCGAATTCTTGGCGTGACGTGACGACGAGAAACGCCACATTGTGTATATCCAGGTATGCTTTCATTGTTTGAAATTGGTTTGACAACTACAACGAGTTCTCGTCACGCTCACGGCTTGTTTCCTCGCCGCATTGTGAATCAGGCTACACAAATGTCATTTCAACAGCTGTCTATTTGACAAATACTGTAGTAGATTTTGTAATAGAGCATTAATTAGTAGAAGATGTGTTTAATTTGGTTATTTGTAAACACACAAATTAACTTTAAAGTTTAACCTGGCATTTATCAAAACGCGTGTTTAGCGTATGGTTATAGGTAAGGCCAAAATAAAATATAATCTCTTGTTGGAAAATATTTACATTGGAATTTGGTTTTGTTTTCCAACCAGGGAGTGCTGTCTGACATGAAAGAGGTCCATAGGTTGACAGAAAAATATGTAGGTTAAACAAAAAACATCTGATTGTGATTGGTCGTTTGTTTGTTTTCCCTACATTTTATTATGTCAAAATTTGAAAGAGAAAAGACAAAGATTGTTTCTGGAAAGGACGAGACTATTTATAACAGTTATAACAGTTATTCGCCATTAAAAGTGGGTGTGCGTTAACGCACTTCGCACGACTTGAAAAAAAATCTGTGGGTTCCTGAAGTATACCCACCGGCGGAGGGCCCTGGCCAGTGCTGTTCCTCTACGTGTCAACTTTAATTGTCTACATTTCAACGAAGACAATCGCGTCAACAATGTCGAGAATGTCGACTTAAATCGTAGACACGTGCCTTAACTTCTACAACACTTCATAAACCAGTTTGAGCAAAATGGTTAATTTTTTGACGTATGTTGTTTTTGCGATTTTCGCATCAGCAAATTAAAATTTTAAAGTTTCGGTATTTTTAATTGTTTTCGTAAAAATAAATCATGTTTAGCCTCCTTTGACTGTCGGAAATTCGTTTTTTCAAAAATTCGTTCGAGTTATTTAACAAATTGTGAAAAAAAGTCTTATCGAAGTTGAAATGAATACCCAGAACCTGAAGAAACTCTAAGGCCGGTATTTACCGAGAGCTCATAACTTAAGAAGTTCATAAACCTATTCACCAAGCAATATTAGTGGAGATCTACGAGCGCTCATAAGACTTATGAGTGGTCCCGACCACTCATAAGTTATGCGAGCGCTCTTATCGAAAATTTGTCCGAAAACATTCGAAACAAAATGTCACTTCTCTCAAACTGTCACCCACAATTGTTTTTGTTTGTTTTTTTTTTTTCAATTTCTCCGAATAAGAATGATTTTTCCCTCGCGAATGTGTGAACAAAAAAATTAATTACTTAAGGGAGTTTTTGATTTCAATTTTGTGCATAATTTGTACCTGAAACAGGCCACCCTTATACTTGATCAGTCTCCCACCGCAGTGAAGTCCGGCCTATTCATGAAGTTCCCTACAACTTATCACATGGACTAAACCGGCATCCCAGCCAGTTAACAATTATTCCTGTTGCCTTCATCAATAACTTGCCGTTTCAAGAAACAACAAGAGCAGGGGCCGAAGCGCGTCCTCCGTGAACGTGTAGCTCGTTCACGGAATGTGGTAGTTTGTGATCGCGACTTACGTGAACGTATATTCGTAAACGTAAAGCAAACGTAATTTGGCATTATGTCTTACGTGAACGAGTGCGCGACCGTGTACGTTCACTCGATTTGTCAACCATCATGTCTGGAGTTAACGGAATTATATTTTAGTTGAATTTATTTTTGAAAAATGTGAGTAAAAAGTTCGAGTTCTGTATTCTGTATTTATTTTTGAAAAATGTGAGTAAAAAGTTCGATTTTGAATAAAATAAAATATTTTAGCACTTGACAAATAAATGTATGTAACCATAATTAGTGTAGGACAAATTTCAACAAAATAAATCTGACCTAAAAGTCCATTTTGGCGGAGTGTATGAGGGAGCATCCTAATTTGGCCAAAAATCTTCTGCCAAACACACATCAGGGTAAAGCCACTGCCATTAAAATGTGGGAGGGATTAAGTAGGGAACTAAATGCAGCTGGGCCACTACTGAACTAGAAGCAGCGGTTGAAGGTCACGCAGGTATGGAAACGTTTGGAAATTCCACAGATTAACGATGTTCCAAATAAAACGTCAACCCTAGAAGACCCGCAAGTCAAATTTATTTCAACCCCTGAGAACCTAACTGCAAAATTTTCTGCTGAAGATTCACTTCGTTGTCTGATTAAAGACGATTATTTAACCAGCGATTGCGATCAAAATATAGAAAATGAACAAATCGATATCAGTGAAGGTTGCAAAAAATAAACAAAAAATCGAGATTTGACCCCAAGTTAAAACTTCTTGAAGCAAACTTGCAGGAAATCGGAATATAATAAAAGTATCGCAGCTAAATTGGACCGACTAATTCAAATAAAAGAAAGATTTCTCGCGAAATCGAATTACAATTATGCTTCAGCAAATAGAATTGGAGATAAAAACTATTAAACTAGAGCAGTTAAAAAAATTCATAAGCGGGGTGAACATTTCATGTGAAGAACGTCAGAGGACGAAGCAGGACAATTCAGTGCCGAACTTTCACCGTTGTACACTTCACCACCAGATTTTCACCAACAGCCTTTTAGTGCTTGGAATTTTCGTTATAGCGGTTTCGCCACTGGGTAGTTCATTGTCGATCTTTCAACACTAGACTTTTTTCCACTGCCTACAGACAGGTACTGAACAATGAAGTGCTTATTATTCATATGGCCATTGTTTCCTTTGGAATAAAAATGTGGTAAGTCACAATAGAATATAGATTTGCCAGTTATAGCCATGTTTTTTTTGACAACTTTTGCATGGTGCAACATTTTAGAACATTTAATTCATTGCAATGTAAAGTGAAATCTTGCTAAACAAGCGAGTTCTGTATTCTGTTTCAATTTTTGACGCAAATTTCAATTTGCTACGATTGACATGAAAAATTGCCTCCTGCCAGTAAAAATGGTGTTAAAAATGATTTTCTATTAATTTGCATCATTTATTTATTTATTTTCGTATTTTATTTTGCAAAAGTCGCTGTTCTGCAAAATTTCCTAAGCAAAATGCAAATGATTAAATAAACTGAAAAAGAATACGATTTGTTATTGAAAACAATATAAATGAATTCTTATTGTGAATTAACCATTTCTAATAAAATCTACACTACTTTTCCAACACGAAATCAAAATATCCAGACACGAAAAATCTGACACTTAAATAGGTGGCACTCAAATATTGAGCACTAAACGGCAAAATCCAACACTCAATCGGCGGTGGTGAAATGTCCATCCATCAATTTTCGGTGGCCAATGGTACCGTACCGTCAGAGGAGGTTGTATTTGTATCAAGAAGGCGATTGCTGCGAACCACCAAAGAGCCAAAAAGGAGGGAGTATGTTGTTTTATTAATTTTGGATTTTCATTTAAATGAATCGTTCACGATTCGTGATTCTTTTAGGTCTAGACGTGGCGGAAGCCAGGCAGACAGCTGAAACTATTGTAACGATTTAAGAATTTCCCAACTACTTTGAATTTAAAACAAAAGACAATCCTCTAACTGTTTGCAGCGCCATCTCTCGGAAAAGCTAAACACCAAACCTTCAACCGTTTACAGCGCTATCTTGTGATTCAGCTGTGTATAAATTCCAGTGTTCCATCTGTCAGCGACTGGAATGGAAACTACTAGAAGGAGATCTACTCAAATATTCCAGTGGATACTAGTGAAGACTAGAACTATTTAATTCCCTATATAAGGAGATGTTTTCGAGCGAGTGGACACAGTTTAATTTTGAATGTGATAGTGTAAAGTAAGAAGTAAAAGTGTATCCGGAAGTAAATTTTAAATTGCGTACTATTGTGATTGGAGAATATTAAAAACGATTTGAAGTGAAATAAGGTGTGTTTGTGTAATTTTTATTATCGAACCTAGGCAGAACATTACATTGGTGTCAGAAAAGTGGAATAAAACTTATTTCATCTGTGCATTCAGATAATCTATGGTAAAAAGTGGAAGATAAAAATAAAAAAAAAAACAAATACAAAAAGTGATTGAGATAAAAGTGAAAAAATGGGTAAAATAGTGAATTTATTGAATTGTGTTGAACTTAAGGCAGAACTGAACAAACGGGGTCTTCCTACTGCTGGAACAAAAAATGACCTCATTATTCGTCTGGAAGAAGAGTTAAGACAACACGGAGAAACCCAGACATGTTTCTCTTTGAGATTGAAATGCCCGAAGAAGAAGTAAGTCCTAACTTAGACAAGAGCAATATGATGACTTTGTTGCTTGCTCAGTTTGAAAAGCAAAGAAAAGAGCAAAAGAATGGACAAAGAATCTTCTGGAAAGATTTGATGAACAACGCAATAACCAAAAGAATCTTCTCGAACCATTTGACGAACAACGCAACGAGCAAAAGAACCTCTAGAAGAACAGAAAACCTTATCGAAGGTAAGCTAGATGCATTTGAAAATAAATTCGTTACTTTTAACGAACGTGTTGAGGGTGTCGAAAAACAATTTTCTAAAGTAGACGCAAAGCTCGAGAAAGTTCAAGAAGTTCAAGAAAACTTTGAAGATAAAATTCAGAGCATTGCTAATGAATTAAATAATGTAAGAAAAATGAAGGTTCAAGAAAAGAAATGCATCCACCAACCTTCCGAAATTCTTGGTCAATCTAAAAGAAGTAGTTTCAGGCAGCTGCAGAATCAAATGGCTGGGATGACGAAGACAAATATATAGCTCTGACGCTTGCCCTTAGAGGACCTGCTGCTGAACTATTGCAAACCATACCAGCAGACAAGAACTGCAACTTCAGTGCTCTTGTTCAGGCTATGGACAAACGTTTTGGAAATGGTCATATGGAAGAAGTCTTCCGCGTCCAACTCAATACAAGAGTCCAGAAAAGAGGAAAAAGTCTGCAGCAACTCCAGGCAGACATCGAACGGTTGAAACATCTAGCATATCCAACAGCAGGAGATGAAATTGTTAACCAGTTAGCAACAGAAGCCTTTTTCCGTGCTGTATCTGACATCAACCTACAGCGTGCAATTCGAACTGCTGGAAAACGGACGCTTCCTGAAGCATTGGCATTCGCTCTGACTATGGAAGCAGCAGAACAGGCTTCTCAAGGAGTTCACCGAGTAAGAGAAGTAGAAGTGGAAGAATACTCATGTCAAAGAGTTGCATTCCAAAAAAACCAGCGAGATGGATCTGCTCGTTGCTGGAATTGTAACAAGACCGGACATCTCCAGCGCCAGTGCAGACTGCCACCAAGAAGAGCTACATGTCAACATTGTGGAAGCAGAAACAATAACCGAGAACAAGGAAGCAATAGCACCAACACTCCTGCTCGACTTGCTTTCCAGTCGGGAAACTAGTATGAACCAACTTCGAGGGGCAGAAGCTGGTTTCTGGTAACGATATCCCCAGAACCACCATCCAAGTCTCGCAGACTAAACGAGACAACAAAAGTCTGACAGTGGAGGCAACCTTAAACAACAAGAAACACGTGGCTACAATTGACACCGGTTCCACAGCCTCCATTCTACTAAGGGACTTGGTCAAGATGACATGGCTACATAACACCAATAGCTATCGTCTGAAAACCGCAACAGGAGAAGCAGCAAAAGTGTACCGAGAAGTTCGTCTTCCGATTTGTTTGGCAGAGCTAGAGTTAATACATGTGTTTCTGGTAGCAGACATATTTAATGAATGCATTATCGGAATTGACTTTATGAAAGAACATGGAGTAATCCTGGACCCATGTTCTGTAACTTTCGCATCGATAAAATCAGTCGAGAAACGATGAAAAATGGAACAAAACTCACTTTATCGCACTATCGGGTCTCTATAACTTTTACAGTCGATAACTTTATCGACCGGAACATGCGGAATAGAAATCCTGGAAAAATGCGATAAAATGCGTTTCTGTATCTTCAAGAATCGTCAAAATTTATCACCTACCCAAAGGCAGGCGATAATAGATGAAACATTTAAATTATTGCAAATGACAAGAGAAAACAAACTTAAAAAAGAAAACAAAATAAATAATGTTCATAATGAATGACTAAGAACAAGAAGGTGAATAAAATTTCACTTATATTTTTTAATTTTTAATACTCAATTTTAATTTTCAGAGTAAGGCGCCAGTTATAGCTTTCATTGAAAACCATCATTGAAACACAAATCAGTGAAACGGTGGAATTGTTTTTTGACAAGTCGGTTATAGCAATCATTAAAACTGGGCTGTCATTGAAAATATCTGTCAGTGAAAAGAAAGAAACACAAACATTTTACTAGTGTTGAAATAAGATCGATAGATATCTTTCTCGATAGCTTTGATAGTTTCAGAAAATTTATCGATAATATCGATATTTTGTTGTTTAACATAAGTGCAATATTTTAACTGATTCAATACTGTGCCAAACTAGTATTTAGCACCAAGTTAAAAGTAGGATTTCGCGAATTTAAATCTTGTCTGGTATCATACTGTCTTTAACATTCTATTTAAGTTATTATTATCGACCTATAATTTTTTTTTTATTTAAATTATCGAAGTTGAAAAAATATGTTTTCATAATTAAAATCTTCTAAAAGATAACTTTATCAAAATGTTGATATTCTTGCTGTCTTTTCTTTATCAACTGTTTGGTAACGTGAAATTTTCACAAAGTTTCCGAAACTTGGTTTTTTTCTCCTATGGTTTCTGACAGCAATTTGTGAAAATTTGGGCAAGTTCGCAAGAAATTTCACGTTACCAAACAGACCTATAGTACATATTATCTTTGATATTGCGCATACTGTTATTCTATCTCTCTCATGCATATTGTAACTGAAGTGACGTAAATCACTCCACATTTGTGTTTGTTTCTCTTTTTGTTTGTATGTAAATAGTTTTGTCACCTAGTGACGTATGTAGATGCGCAATACGAAAGACAAATTCAACTTTGAATATCATACCATGTGTTCGTCCCTTTAAAATCCTTAAAAGAAAACAAAGTCCCCTTTCACACGAGGAAACTGAGTTGCCGGCAACAATCAGTTTGTTGGTGAGAAGGGCAAGAAGTAAGAGGGGAAATTGAAATCTCCCCGGTCAACGATTCGAGGAGATTTTTTTGACATTCCTCTTCACACACACAGTAGAGTGTGTTCAACCAAGCTATTTTAAAAGGGAAATACAGAAAGTTTCCACGATTTTGTTTCTTCGTGTGAAAGGTACAGGAGATTTTTAAGGAAATTAAAAGAAAACGTCAAAAAAATCTCGAGCAACTTGTTTCCTCGTGTGAAAGGGGACAAACGAGTATTTAATAAAAATCGATATGCGTTCGATAGTTTCATTTTGTTATCGATAGAGTTTCGATTATAGACTTGAAATTATTTACAAAAGTGACAGAAGGTTAAATATTTGTATTGAGTGTGTTTTAAAAATTATAATTGAAGATGGTCGATTCAATAAAAAAGAAAAAGCTTTTAATTCTTTTAAGTTTGTATAAAATTATACAAAAAAGAAAATCATTTTCTACGCGTAATCGAATGTACCAAGTACATCCAATTTATCGAGCGCGGAAATTCCATGGGGAGTACTTCAATTTAATGAAAAGTTTGGAAAGATTTCCCACAAAATTCCATGAATATTTTCGAATGACAAGAGAACAATTTAATTGCTTGCTAAAACACATTCATAATGATATAAAGCCACGAAACAATCTATTTCGAAATCAACAAGACCACATAAGTTCTAAAGAAAAACTTTGTTTGACCTTAAGGTATAACCTGTTAATTACTTTTATTTAATTTTAATACTTAAGTATTTATTACGTTCAGATTCCTTGCCACTGGTGCTAGCTTTAGTGACTTATCATTTCGGTTTCTGATGGGCAAAACAACTGTTCGAGATTGTATAATTCAAACTATTCATGCAATAAACAAGAAAATGAAACAATTGTATTTGCCCATACCACAGAGCCCGAATGTGTGGAAAAGCATTTCCGATGGTTTTCTCGAACGATGGAATTTTCCAAATTGTCTTGGAGCGGTGGATGGCAAACATGTCAAAATGTTTGCTCCGAGAAAATCTGGAAGTTTTAACTTTAATTATAAAAAGTGTTTTTCCATCATATTAATGGCAATAGTTGATGCTGACTACAGATTTGTTGTAGTGAGCATTGGAGCTCATGGGTCAAACTCAGATTCCACGGTTTTTTCCTCGTCCAATTTTGGAAAAGCATGGATACATAATCCCGAATCTCTTAAAGTTCCCGCTGATGCATCATTACCAGGTACAAGTGAACCAGCGCAACCATATGCATTAGTTGGGGATGAAGCATTTGGTTTAAAATACAACCTCCTGACACCGTATCCTGGATCTGGGTTAAGTTATAACCAAAGAATTTACAACTACAGGTACAAAATTAAATAAATAGCTAGAAAAATTCAACGTATATTTCGTTTTCTATTCAGACAGTCAAGAGCCAGACGAATAGTTGAAAGCACTTTTGGAATTCTTACTCACACATGGAGGATTATGTTGAAGTCACTTGAGGTTCAACCAAATGTGGCGAAACCAATAATATTGTGTTGCTGCATCCTCCACAACTATCTGCAAGGAGACAAAATAACATCAGACCCAATTGAAGAAACGCTTGCTGTGGTAAGCAATGCTAGAATGTCTCAACCAGCTTCAAACGCAATAGGAATTCGGAATAAGCTTGCTGAATGGATGGTTGCTGAAGGAAATGTTCCTTTTCAGCATGAGAATATTTAAATTTCGGGACAAACGCATTAATAAAAATTATAAAATAATATGTGCTATTTTTAAAATAATGTGTTGACAATTAAAAAGCGAAAAAATAAAAAAACCTTGATTTTAAGAAATTTTAACGTTTCTAATTAGTTTTATTCGGATAGAATTACGTTATCAAAATCTTTTTTTTTGTTAAATTAATTTCATACAAAATAAAAGAAAGAATATTTTGTTATAGCGAACTTAAAGTTCAACAAACTTTCTTTATTAAAAATTAAAATTAACAAATAAATAAAGAAAACAAACTAGAAATAACAAAAAGATAAAAATAATCTTCTAAAAAAACAAACAAAAGAAAACAAGTATTTAAATGAGTCTTCTTGACACTGCTTTAAAAAAAAAAAAAAACAATAAAGTAAAAATAATCATATACATATACATACAAAACTCGTGTATAAACAGGATCATTTCATTATATCAGTCTTAATGTTTTGTCTGAAGCAAAAAATATTAGGGTAAAATCAAACGGAACCTGAACTTGTTTCTTAAAGTTCCTCAGCAAAATCAATAAGTTTAAAATTTTTTGTTGGAGCTCAATTTGCTTCCTAAGGCTGAAGTGCTCTACTTGGAGGGCAACTCCTTCAAAAAATAATTGCATTGAGTTCCTTGAAGCTGCAATAGGAACACCACTGGCACTATTCTCAATGGCCTTTAAACCCCTACCTAAATCATCATCTTCCGTATTTTGTTTTTTTTTTTTGGATTTAGGTACTTTTTGTTGCGATGTCTTCTTGCTGAACCCGGGGCTGGGGATTGGCGTAGGCTCATCCTGCAGCTCAACGTCACCTTCTTGAAAATCAACTTCAATCAAATGTTCCAAATATTCTCCACAATAATTTCCGCAATCACTGAAACCAAAATATTAAAAAATGTTAATTGAAGTTAGTAATTTTTAAACCAAAATTATTAAACTCGAAAAGCACACAAAATCATTGACTTAGCTCATAGAACTGCGTGGGTGCTGCAGAACGCAATTTCGAATTAATAATTTCGTTAGATATAAAGTTTTACAACTTATCCCGAAACAACTACAAAACAAAGTCATAATATGTATTATTGCAAATGCAATAACCGTTTTAAAAAGCTACAGCCAGTCAAAATAATTTCATTTGGCTATTTAAAAGCATTTTAGATGTTAGTATAAGCAGTATCATTCTTATGAAGGTATTATAGAATTGAATCGATTATTAAGTTATAAAAATGAAAATACGAACAGATGTTTTCACATACTAACTGTAGGGAAAACCAAATATTAAGATGAGACAAGTCTAATATTAATATTAAACGCTCATGTTTTCACAAAATACAATGCATCGGCATCAGAATTAAGATTTTTTTGAATTTCTTTGTTGTATTAATAAAATTACAAAAAAAAACTTACTCTTCTGGAACTTTTATGTAAGGTATGAGGAATTTCAAACTTTCAAAGTGTACCCATTTTGTTTTGGGTACAGCCCCTGACCCGCTCGGCGTGTTACAATCACTTTTGTAGATTGTCCGAAAATTGTCCCTTAACGAGTTCCACTTTTTCTGGCAGTCTTCAACTATGTACAAAAATAAAATATATTTGGTTTGATGAAATTACAGCCAGGTGAGTACCTACCTCTTTTGCCAATAATTAGTCCTATGTCTATCCACGCATTTTCTCTTTTTATTTTATTGCTGTATGCAGGATCGTTTTTAGCGTACAGACAAAAATGGTTTTTTACCTCCATCATAAGTTTGCATTCAAACTCCCTGGTTTCTATTTTGCTGGTACTAATTAGTTGGTTCATTTTGGCTTTCTAACTGGCATCCGGCACCACAACTGAAAAATAAAAGCGTAACTTTTAGATCACAAAGTGATAAGTGAATTCAAAATTGGATCGAAAGTAAAAGAAAAGTTTTCTGTTAAAATTATTGCTTACAAAGTTCTACTACGAATATTAAAAACATGTTAACACTGCAAAATTATTAAATTTATTCTTGTGAATCTGACTCCAAATCGGAAAACTTTTCGTACAAATTATTTTTAATGCTTGTTTTTTTTTTCTCACAAAGACGTTTCAAACTATTGAATAAATGTCATGCACTAAAATTTAAGGATCCATTGATATTAAAAACTTATAATAAAAATCACTGACAAAATCATTCGCTGTTTTATCTTTGTATTTGTTTGTTTAACCTCTAACTAGGACTCTATAACTTTAAAAAACAAGAAAGAGAGAAAGAAAGAAAGGCAAAGATAGTTTTCCGAAAAGGCCAATAGAGAAATTCAGCTGATGAACCCATCAGTAGTTGTCAAAAACAAATCTAAGCTATCCTAAAATGAAGAACCGATGGGGAAAGCAAATGTTCGGTATGAAAAATTGTGGAACTTATTTTGCTTTGTGTCACATCTAATTTAGTCCATTTTCAAAGATAAAATATAAAAATAAGGGTTGAAATATATACCAGTATCATATACATATAGTACTCGATGAAGAGCTTTGCAATAACCTGCTACTCCTGAATAGTTATCGGCTTCATTTTATAATAAACACCTAAATTAAAAACATCGAACGAATTTAATTGTCTTCTTAGTTTCATCTTTGGTTTTACGCAGGGATTAACCACATAGGGAGTGAGTATAATCATACAATTTAATTAAGTTTGCGTCAATTCCTTATCTCCTGATCTTTTGGAGCTTTCCTTTCAATAAACATTAGAAAAAGAATTCATGAATGAGGATGAGGAATTATCGATTTCTATTTTTGAAAACAATAAAAACAAGAATATATTTAAATCTAGTTTTAGAAAAACTTCAACTATGAGCGCTGTTGCTGATATCTCTGGTGGAAAAAATAGATCTCTGGCTCAAATGGGACAGAAAGGACATTATCCGCAAGTAAATCCAATCACTGGTCGATGCGAAAAACTGGACAGATTTAAACCGAAGGCTTCTTAGGAACTGCCGGTCTACGTGGCCCAATGCGAGCTGGCTTCAACTCGATGAATGATGCATGTTTCACAATGCGACGGGGCAACGTGAGCGTGACGAGAACTCGTTGAAGTTTTCAAACCAATTTCAAGCAATGAGAGTATACCAGAGCATACACAAAAAAGCGTTTCTCATGACATGATCAATTGTGTTTAAGAAATATAGTTATTGATAAATCTATTGTTTTGTATGTTATATTGTTTTATTATTGATTTTTTTTTTACAAAATTGACTGTCGTAAAAACGCTCGCCGCATTGTGAATTAGAGAACGATTTTATAAAAAAAAAAGTTTGGCAGCGTTTCTCCTCTCGTTTTCTCGTCGCATTGTGAAACAGGCTTGACTTGGTCATCATTCAGACCGCCCAGGGACTCTGTGAGGGGAATCAAAGTATAGCTGTTTAGCGAAATGATTCTTTTGTGCCTTTCACAGCACTCTTACTAAAGTGCCTTGCTGGTGCGGTTGTAACCGCATCCCACAACCCCAAGGAAGACTTCAAGAATTATTTTTCATCTTTTTAGTAACGATAATCAAAGTAAAAATCATATCGTCTGAAGTAATAACTGATTTTAGATATTTGTTATGAAGTCAGCTTGATACTGAATGTTTTAACAAAGATTAGTACACAGAATTTTTACAATTTTGTTTTATCATTTTCAAACGACTGCGGTCAATTATAATAATGACAGATGGAAACAGAAAGAGAATCGAACACATATCATTGGAACGATTGCGTTCCACTTTGATGAAACGAATATCAGCTGTTCATTGAAAGCCATTTCGATCATTGAAATGATAAAATTGATTTTAAAAGAAATTGGTAAATGAAGCGAGATATTTTCTTACAAAAAAAAATTATATAACTGATAAGCAACAATTTGGTACCAAAATGTCATCAATTGATATTGTGTAACTGTCTCAAAATCGAAAGACAAAATTTTCAATGATGGTTTTCAATGAAAGCTATAACTGGCGCCTAACAAGAGCCCAACAAATTCTATAGTAAAATATTTGTCCGCAAACAAGGAATTCACAAGTGGCAAACGATGAAGTTTTTTCTGCCCCTGAGGAAAATATGCACGCATAACCTGTGCCAAGATCTGAGAATACCTCCTGCAATCGTTCCTCGGGCATTTCAAATAGATTCATTATAATTGTATCTCGAAACCTACGGCCGGCCGGCGCTGGCCGCGCTCAGCGTTCAATATACGCATTTTATTCCGGTCTTGGTTTGCTTCCTGAAATAAAGCAGCGTACAACGTAGAATATCGAGCACTTCACTCTTTAAACTTTTTTAATAAAAAATATACACATGTACATAGCTAAATTAAAACAGTCAAATTCGATATCAATTTTCACTTTTGTTTTTTTTTTTTAATGTCATACAGACTAATAAACTTATCGCCTTCCAATGGATTTTCCAATGAAAATAAATCGAAAATTCAACTTATCGCATCGAGATACAGAAACCCAATTTTTTCCAGAGGCGATAAGTGTGGAATGAATCGTTACATTTTTTAACGATGCGATGAGTTATCGCCTGAGTTACAGAACATGGGTCCTGGATATCGGTAAGCAAGTTCTAAAGTACAAAAATGTAGAGATTCCAATGGTTCATGGTGACGAAAAGCCACCAACTCTTAGAACTGTCATCAAAGAGGATATAAGCTTGCCTCTTTCTTCAGAAGTGTTCGTTTGGACAAAAATAAAGGGTGATTTGGGTAGTCATCGGTACCTCATGGTGAAACAAGCCACTGAGCAATGTTCCCAAAACATCATCATAGGGAAAACTCTCGTGGCACCAAAGAACAACATGGTGCCTGTACGGATACTCAACATCAAACCGTACAAAGTTAAGCTCAGGAAAGGAGAAATAGTTGGACAATGTGAATCTGTATCCGCGATAACCAAGATCAACGTAATGGATACACAGAAGTGTGTGAACTCCGAAAAGTTAAAATCCGAGATTCTAAATATATCTTATCTTAGTCAACATCAGCTTAATGTCGCTAGAAGCCTTCTTCACGAGTATGCTGATATTTTCTCTTCACCCAGTGGGCAATATGGTCGAACACAACTGGTGCAGCATCGAATTGACACAGGAGATGCAAGACCGATTCGTCAGCCAGCAAGACGTCTTCCTTTGAGATGATATCGACCATGAAGAAAGATGGGCTAATCGAAAATTCCAAAAGCCCTTGGGCATCTCCAGTGGTTCTTGTGAAAAAGAAAGATGGAAGCACTCGATTTTGTTTGGACTACAGAAGGCTTAACGACGTGACAAAGAAAACTGCTGCCCTCTGCCCAGAATCAGCGATACTTTAGATGCAATGGAAGGAGCCCAATGGTTCTCAACTTTGGACTTAAAGAGTGGCTATTGGCAGGTAGAAATACATCCAGAAGATCGAGAAAAGACGTCTTTCTCCACAGGAAATGGTCTGTGTCAATTCAAAGTAATGCCGTTTGGACTATGTAACGCTCCGGCAACTTTCGAGCGTTTGATAGAGTGTGTTCTACATGGACTTACTTGGAAATCTTGCCTAGTCTGTTTGGATGATGTCATCGTATATGGCAAAACATTTGACGAACATTGTGGCAATCTTAAAGCTGTAGTCCAGAGACTTCGAGAAGCACACCTAATGTTGAATCCAGACAAATGTGCGCTTTTCAAGACCGAAGTTAAATAATTGGGACATATCATATCGTCTCAAGGAGTAAAGACCGATCCTGAGAAAGTTGACACCGTCAAAAATTGGCCAACACCACAGGACAAACATCAACTCCGAAGCTTTCTTGGTTTAGCCACATATTATCGGCGTTTCGTGAAAGATTTTGCTGGAATCGCCAAAAGCTTGCATCAGCTTACTGAAAAAGGGAAGCCGTTCAAATGGTCAGGTGAGTGCTAGAAAAGCTTTCAAGAACTGAAGCTACACTTATGTAACGCTCCTGTGCTGACCTATCCAACTCCAGGAAAACCTTTCATCATCGACGTTGATGCAAGTAACGTTGGAATTGGAGCTGTACTGTCACAAGTCCATGATGGAGAAGAAAAAGTTGTCGCCTACTACAGCAAGGTACTCTCGAAGCCAGAGTGTAATTATTGTGTTACTAGAAGAGAACTTCTAGCTCTGGTTTTGGCAACAAAACATTTTCATACATACATCTATGGACAAAAGTTCCTCCTTCGAACGGACCATGGTGCACTCAACTGGCTTTTGAACTTCAAAAATCCTGAAGGTCAAGTAGCAAGATGGAGCGAGAGACTGCAGACCTACGACTATCAGATTCAATATCGAAGAGGAAAACTGCATTCAAACGCAGAAGCATTATCTCGGCGACCATGCAAACAAGACTGCAAACATTGCACGCGTCAAGAAGGAAAGGAGGTGATTGCCGTACAACGAATAAGAGCCGATCCCATTTACGGTTGGAGCAACGAAGAACTCAGGTTTGCTCAACAAGAAGACTCGGATATCGAACCCATTCTTGCATGGAAGGAACACCGAGAAAAACCAGAATGGAGTGACATCTCTGATAAAAGCCCTGCTCTGAAAGCTTATTGGGCCCAATGTACTCGCTTCATGTGCAAGAAGGGGTACTAAAGCGTAAATGGGAATCCGCAGATGGTAAAAGTCTTATGTGATGCAGCTTATCGTTCCTTAGTCAAAGGTAAAAGATGTTCCTCGAGAGATGCAGGATGGGGCGTTTGGAGGTAATTTACTAGTCAATAAGATGCTGGAAAAGGTACGACAACGGTTCTACTGGCTACATGCAAGAGATGACGTCGAAAAGTGGTGCCGAAAATGTGATACTTGTGCAGCTAGCAAGGGGCCAGGTAGAAAGATTCAAAGTAAAATGCATCAGTACAATGTGGGCACACCTTTCGAAAGGATTGCAGTGGACGTCGCAGGCCCTTTTCCCGAGACAAATAGTGGAAACCGATCCATCCTTGTAGTGATGGATTACTTCAGCAAGTGGCCTGAGGCATACGCCATTCCAAATCAGGAAACCAAAACAGTCGTGGACTAGATTGTCTTGAATTTCCTGAGCAGGTTCGGCGTACCTATGGAACTGCATTCTGAACAAGGAAGGAACTTCGAATCTAACATCTTTCAGGAAGTTTGCTCCTTGGCATTTAAACGACGAGGACAACACCGCTTCATCCGCAATCTGATGTGATGGTTGAACGATTCAACAGGACGCTCAAGGAACATCTGTCTAAGGTTGTCGGCGACTATCAACGAGACTGGGACCGACATATTCCATTATTCCAGACAGGACATACACCATCGAAGATCCTGTTCGGAACAACAATACGGCTTCCAAGTGAAGTGAAATTTGGATGCCGCACAATTGAGCCACAAAGAACAGATGAGTATGTGGATAACCTGAAAGAAAGAATGATGACATTCACCAACGAACAAGGGCAAACATAAAAACATGCAGTGACCGGATGAAAACACGATATGACGTACGAGTAACAGCGACAGGATTTCAAGAAGGAGACCTTGTGTGGTTTTATAATCCCCATCGACAAAAGGGACTGTCACCAAAACTTCAACAAAACTAGGAAGGCCCCTACACTGTTGTGGAAAGAATTAATGATGTGGTTTACCGTATACGGGGAGGGGTAAGAGACAAATTGAAAGTAGTTCATTGTGACCGTTTACATCGTTGTAATGGTGAAAACAGTGATGAAATTGTTCGGGACGATCAATCCTAAGAGTGGGGCAAAGTAACGATTTAATAATATCCCAACTACTTTGAATTTAAAACAAAAGACAATCCTCTAACTGTTTGCAGCGCCATCACTCGGAAAAGCTAAACACCAAACCTTCAACCGTTTACAGCACCATCTTGTGATTCAGCTGTGTATCAATTCCAGTGTTCCATCTGTCAGCGGCTGGAATGGAAACTACTAGAAGGAGATTTACTCGAATATTCCAGTGGATACTAGTGAAGACTAGAACTATATTTAATTCCCTATCCTAGTGTCAGTGTGAAATCAAAAAAAAAAAAAACCATCTGACAGCACTCCCTGGTTGGAAAACAAAACCAAATGCCGAAGGCGAGCCAAAAAAGTCGTGTGTTTAATAATATTGATTAATATGTAATAAAATTAGTTTTTTTGTATCAAACACTTGAAAAAATG
Organism: Leucozona laternaria; assembly: GCA_932273885.2. Classification (NCBI taxonomy): domain Eukaryota; kingdom Metazoa; phylum Arthropoda; class Insecta; order Diptera; family Syrphidae; genus Leucozona; species Leucozona laternaria. The sequence continues at coordinate 84,620,477 of OW026366.1, read as the reverse complement.
TTCACTAAAATGTTTAAACAATAATTAATACGCAATTTGATCGCTTATCAAAGTTTTCAGTTTCAAATACAAAAAATAATCAAATGACCGGATTTTTAACACTGCCAGGAGCATGTAAATATTTTCCAACCAGGGTTTTGTTTGTTGTTGTTTTTAGATGTCAAATTAGAAAGAGTAAAGACAAATCTTGGAAGACCTCTATATAAGGAGATGTTTTCGTGATTGGAGAATATTAAAAACGATTTGAAGTGAAATAAAGTGAGTTTGTTTTGTAAAGTATATAAGTGGACGTTATTATTGAAAGGAAATAAGTTTTATTATCGAACCTAGGTAGAACATTTCACTATCAAGGAAAAAAATGCTGTTAAAAATAAACGACAAAAAGCTGCCTGTAAAGTCCTCTTCCATTTATGTAAAAATCAAAGTGAATTGCGCTGTTTTGTATATGAATGAAAAAGGCACTTGTGTCACCGAGTATGCACCTACTTGAGGTAATTGACGATGCCAAGTTCCGATGCCGGCGGCAGATTTCTCAAAAAGAGCAGGATATTTTCTATCACTTGAAAAAGATTAGATTATTCTTAACTTATGATGCTTCAAAATGAGCTGCCGTCAGATAAACTCTTTTCAGCAATGTGCTTGGTCGATTGAATCTTGGATCGGAAATATAAACCGAAAAAGAATACACTCAGCACATTAGGTAAATATTCAAATACCGACTATTATCTTCAATTCAACCAAAAAAACTACTCTAGCTCAACCAAGACAAGTGTAGTCCCATTCTCAACACCTTGGTCAGAAGAATGAAAGCTAGTTTAAGATGTTTTCACCGAAATTTCTAAGCTGAGCTACACGATTTTGCAATTCGCTAACTTGGCTGTCGAATCTTTTCCGGAAATATTAATGAAGCATCAGGTTAAACAGTTTTTTCTTTTATTTCCAGGCGAACAAATTTAAGATTATTTTTGTTTCGATTTATTTACTTCAGATTGAGGCTATTCCAACTATTATATTCTTCTATTTCAAAGCTTCTCAAACAAAATCAAACTAGACTCGTTGAAGCTGAAATTTCATATTTAGTTTTCTGTATTCAAAACAATTAAAATACATTTTTTAAGTTTTCAATTTCTTTTAAATTATTTAATAACTATTGAATTAAGAGAATATTTAAGTTACATTACTTATTTAGTTATTTTATTATTTCACTTCAGCTTCCAAATAAAAAAAAAACACATAGTATATATATTGCAGAATAGTCTACCTATACTTCATATCGTAGCTCGTTTCTCAGGATATAACATTTCAGTTATTTAAAATTCGTTCGCTCAAGAAGTTCATATACGTACGTACATATATTTATGCATGTAGATGAAAATTATTTTCGTTACGATTTCAGGATAAGTACAAATTATTTAAATCAAAAAAGGGGTTATATTGTTTTTCATGATATGAAAGCCGCATTGTTTGGATATAATTATAGTTTTAGTTCTACTGATCTGATCGTTAAGTTAAAGATCTTAAAATTAAAAATAAATTCATATCAAGATATTAAGTTTTCAAAATATGTTCGATTATTTTATAAAAATTTATATATGTACATACATACTTCCAACTTTGAAGGACAGACAAATACATAGATTGAGCGGGACCCACTACAATAGTAATGATAGGTCAGACTAAAATCTCAGGTTTGATCTAGAACTTGTAAAAATTTAGTTTTTTACAGTTTTTCTTCGACGAAAATATTTTTTTCTCACCACGAATATTTTTTTCACTCAAAAGAGCTATCAGTATAAGTTAAAAATAAACATAGGTAAATGTAATATATTTATATATATATATTTATATATATTTTATAATTCTTTATATTTTTATCAAATTATTTAAAAAATCTGATAAGCTTTGTCGTTCTGTGAATCTCTTTCTTCATTTTCTTGTATGTATAATGTATAGTTTTTTATTGTAGTTCATTTTCTAATGGCCTGACTTTTTATGATTATTTATTTAATTTTTGAATCTTCTTAAGAACGGACCGAATTTGAAATATTAATTTCATTTAGATGAACAAAAATTTTGGTTATTATTATTGAGATTAAGTTGGGACATACTAATAAAATGTTTTCCATTTGAAAAATGTAGAGAATAAAGGCTTAAGTACATAAGCCCAAAAAGTGAAAAAGTACAAAAGTGAAAATTTTTAAACTCATTTTGGAATAGTTTTTCTCACTGTAAAACTTATAAAAATGATGCAGAAAGATTAAATTTTGGTTTAAAAAAAAATTGTATATTCTTTTTCACAAAACAACTGCGCTAGCGGGAAAAAAAATATTTTTACTTTTGTACAAAAGTACTTTTTGGCTTATGTAGTTAAGCCTTAAGAATGAATTTACATAGTATTTCAAGCCAATTCCAAGCGTTTCATTTCTTTGAAGAGTTCACTGTCCATTTGAACTGGACTCCTAGTTATAATGACACCAGCTTTTTCTAGAGATAATGGCACCAGCATGACCCATTCGTCGTCCGAGTGGAGCTGTTAGACCAGCGATGAATGAAACAACTGGTTAAGCTTTGACGCCCTGTGGGCAAAAAAAAAAACAAAAAACAAAATTACAAAACACAAAGTTTTAAGGAGAGCCCGAGATAAATCTTACGGAATTGTGTTCGATGAGGTATTCAACTGCCTTCTCCTCAGCAACCACGGACGAGGACCAGGCATAAAATTAATTAATCTACATATTATATTGTACGAATTGCAAGTTAATATGTCTTAAGTGCTAAAATTTATGATACTGTTGAGAAGACTCTGCCCTCTATAATGATTGGAAAAAAAAGTTGCCTTGTTATTGATGCGATAGTATATTTCTTTCGTTTTTAGAACATTGTATCGCTCCACTTGATAAGCGATTCTAATTACAGATTATAATACAACCAACATGATTTAATTTACCCTCTCTGGAGCGATGATTCCAGGGCAATTTGGTCCGACCAAACCCGACTTTTCTTGAGCCAACAGCGCATGCTTAACACGAACCATGTCATTCTGGGGAACACCCTCAGTGATGCAGACAATTAATGGAATTTCAGCTTCAAGAGCTTCCATGATTGCCTTGGCTGCACCAGGTGGAAGCACATAAATAACCGAAGCATGACAGTCAATTACCTTCTTGGCTTCATCGACCTGCAAAAATAATTCAGTTAATATTAATTCGACAAATTTATTCTTTGGACAAAACCTACGGTTGTGAATAGGGGCTGATTCAAATGTGTAGTGCCACCTTTCTTTGGTGACACTCCACCGACCAACTTGATTTGTTGACTGTGGAAGGTAAATTGTTTGCCAGTGAAACCTTGACAAATCACTGAATTCAGCGGTGAGTTGAGATTCTTACGGGTCTTTGCATAATCAGCTTTGCCCCGAACACCGGCAATCACCACATTTAAGAAATAATCAATAATATTTAAGAATTTCCTATTATCCTCAATTTTTGTAGAATCGAGGGATACCGTTGTCGAACATGAAAACTTCGTCACTCCCCGTGCGTTGAAAAATTCTCATTTCAATTAAAAAACAATGTCATATACATTTTTTGATTTGACTTTGAATGGAAAAATTGAATTCTCTATTATTTGAAAATATTGGTTATTTACTTTAAATAAAAACTCTGAAAAATTTCATGTTTTTGATTGTTCTGCTAAACTTGGAGATACATGCAATTATTATATTTAAAACATTTTGCACAATCTTCAAAATCATGAAATTCACTTTTTTTTGTTTTGTTTACTTTTATGACATATGACTCACATTAGACTTGGTTGTTGTCAGGCATGTTCGAAAACAGTTTGATTTTACAGTTTAGGCATGTTGTTGGTTGTGAGAGAGCAGCTCTCATTTTTGAATTTCGAAAAATACTTATGAGTGGTCGCTGAATAGAACAAATAATTTTCAAGTTATGAGCCTCATAAACTTAAGAGCCATTTATGAGCGTTCGGTGAATACCGGCCTAAGTACAGGTGTGTATTGGAGGAAAGAAAACTCCACGCCGAAAGAAGAAGATTGTACATTCAACGCCGGCTCCCGATGACAAAAAACTACAGTCATCGTTGAAAAAACTATTGGTAAATACCATCGCCGGGGTCAAGGAAGTTAACATTATCAAAAACGAGGGCTCAGCCGTCCATTTCAACAGTCCCAAAGCCCAGGCATCATTGCCCACGAACAAATTCGCCATCACCGGCCATGGCGATAATAAATCGATGTCTGAAATGCTGTCTGGAATCCTCACCCAATTGGGTCCCCAGGACATCACACATTTGAAGAAGATCGGCAGTGAGTTCACCGCTAATAAGGGTGATGCCGATGGATCTGTCACTGGTGGTATCTCGGCCACTGCGCCGATGATGATGGCCCCGGTTTGGTGCAAAACTTCGAATAAGTCACCATTGGTACAGCCATTCCTGCAGCTGTTACACCGCCAGGTGTTGCTGATGCCGCTGAAAGTGCTGCCTCTAGTTCTCCAGACACGACCACTCCCAAGAAAGTTTAAGAAATTCCGTCACCTAAAAGGTGTCGCTCATGCACTGGGTTTAACACTATACATAGTCAGAAACAAAAAAAAAAGCAACCAGAGAAACATAATTATTAATCTTTATACAAATTATAACCAAGAGAAAAACAAATGAAAAATTAGATAAATGTCAGCGCGATAAGTTTTCTGCCCTACGCCTGGAATCAAATCTAGCGAATGAAACCCAATCAACTTTGGTTATATTTGTAGGTTGGTGTGGACATTTTTTTAAAGCTCATTTATGTGAGCTTTATGAGCCTAAGAACATATCTAAATAATGTACTTATATTGGTTTCAGATGACGTTGACCATTTTTATGAACCTTTGTTCCCTGCAGGTTATCCTAATCGCTCGAAAGCAAATGGTAACACTATTTCACCATTTATTCCTAAAAGCGATAACAGTAATTATTATTATTTTTTTTTTTTAATATTTGGCGCGCACTTAAGGGGTTTTGTCTACCCTTAAAATGATAAACAAAATGATTTAAAAGGAGATACCGATGCACATTGTTTTGGTATGTCTGAAGACCGCAATGGGAGGGGAAAATTAAGCTGGGTAGAGCATTCCACATTCATGTAGTGCGACTAAGGAAAGAATCCCTGTACTTAACAGTACGTCCGAAGTTGGGCTCAAGGGTAAACTGATGAGCATTCCTACAAGCGCGAGTATTACGGTTGAATTGTTTAAGGGGAGGAATGCAACTGGCTATTTCACTAGAACACTGTTTATAGAAATAGCGGTAAAATAATGATAGACATTAAACATTGCGACGGTGTTCAAGAGATGTAAATGTTTCCGTTATAGTTCTTTCACCTATCATTTTTAGAGCTCTCTTTTGTATTCTATCCAATAGACTCAAGTGGGTTCTTGGGGCACCTGCCCAAATATGGGAGTTGAACTCAAGTTTTGGATAAATAAAGGCTTTGTAGATAACAGCCAGATCAGAGTGGGAGAAAAATTTCTTGCATCGACGGAGAAAACCTAAACACTTAGCAGGGTTTTTGGCGATGTCAAATATGTGGTCGTTCCACAAAAGGTGGACTGTGACACACATACCGAGTACTGAAAGCTGTTTAGTTTCCTCTATGCAAGCGCCACTCATGGATAGCGGCAATGGGGGTGGGTTCCGCTTTAACGACAGGCGACAGCATTGGGTTTTTGAAGCATTAAATTCTACGCGGTTTTTGATTCCCCGTTGGACAATGCTGTCGAGATCAGAATTTAATGAGCTTATCATACGCTGCCGCTCTAAATCCACATCTGAAGGACATGGATGTGAATCTCGAAACGAATATGAAAAGCTGAGGGTACTGTCGTCAGCAAAACAGTTTAATGGATTAGAAGTTTCAGATAAAAGATCGTTTATGAATATCAGGAAGAGGGTCGGAGACAAAACGGAGCGCTGGGGAACACCAGCATTTATTTTGAAGATATCAGACTTGAAGCCGTCCAATACAACTTGTATTGATCGCTCCGAAAGGTAATTTCTAATCCAGCGAAGAAGTGATTCATCGATACCAAATGCACGAATTTTCGATTAGAGAGCTTGATGCCAAATTCTATCAAATGCTTTTGAAATACCAAGTGCAATAATCTTACTTTCGCCAAGACGATGTAAAGATTTGTGCCACTGTTCGGTGAGATATACCATCAGATCACCAGTGGACCTATTGCTATGAAAGCCATACTGCCGGTCATTTAAAAGCTTTCGTTCTTCAAGATGTTTATTTTTTGTTATGCATAAAATCAACAAAAGTCTCCAAAAAAAAGCTGATAAGGTTCTCTTAAAGAGCTTATATCTTGAGTTCTATTAATCGGATCGTCAAGATAAAAGTCTTTACACTTAGGAAAAATGACAGTGCATCATTTGTCATTTAAAAAAAAAAGAATTTAAGTGATAATTCTTCTGATAAAAAATTGTAAAAATCGCCATTTTCAAACCCTCACCCCCAACACCGGCGCCAAAAAAAAACTGCCAGACTTTTGTTTTCTATATCACGACGCATACACCTACAAACCCTCATACTCAATATTTCCAAACCAAAAATATGCTGTCAGCTCTTAGACTATATCCGGGCCAGCGGATTTGTAAATGTCAAGATCTTTTAGAACTCTAGCAACTGCACGAGTGCGAAAGAAGATTTTTCCCATAAAATCGTTTACGTTCTCAAGTATAGGTGGAGTCATATCTTCTTCTGGCAGCGTCGAATTAACAGCAAACTGTGCTGCAAGCAAATTGGCTTTATCGAGTGAGCTGACAAAAGGAGTATCGTTGAAGACGAGCGTTGAAACCGAGGACGAGGTGGTATTTCGTATGTTTTTTACAAATGACCAAACATTTTTAATACCTTTGGGACATTGTAGTATTTTTTGCCTTAATTTTTGATCATGCAAAAATTTGGTTCGTCGAATGTGAACATTACAGGTCTTTCTAGCTTGTTGAAACTTTTTCCGGTTTGCCCCAGTAGTGTTGGCTTTATAACAACTGAAGCTTACTTCTCTGACCCTAATAACCACTTTACAGCTCGAATCAAACCATGAGTTTTCTTTGGGTTTGATAGATTTTACCCTATTCGGGATAAAATTTCTCATTCCACAAAGTATTAAGTTTGTAACTATATCTGCGCTGGAATCTACGTCACTATCGAGGAAGCATAGTGACCAGTTAAAATTCCTGAAAAAAACATTGAGACCGTCCCAGTTGGCTTTCTGGTACTGCCAAACGGTTCTCTTAGGGGTTTTTTCTTTAACTGGATTGTGTTGGCACGAAAAATTTGCAGATATGATACAATGGTCTGATGTGCCTAGAGGCGATAATACACTAATACTGTATTTATCAGGATCAGAAGTAAGGAACAAGTCTAGAGTGTTGGCGGATTGACCTGCAACGTCAGGAATCCGAGTAGGCTCGTCAACAAGCTGAGTCAAGTTGTTTAACTCAGCAAAAATCTCGGCATACCTTCCTTCGTGTGTTGTCTGAATCGAATAGCGTAGCCACGAAGAATTATGTACATTGAAATCGCCCGTAACAACGATTTCACTGTGCGGAAAATGGGAAATAATTCTCTGGATGGAGTCGGATAGTGCATCAAATTCGTTAGAAGTTGAATTACTATCCAAACTAGGGCTACGATAAATAAAACAAGCATGGATAATGCGCTTATGGACGGTGAAGTTGGTGCTCAAACATGAACCATATTGTGGCTGAAGCTGATAAGCAACATCATTTCGAACAAACACGGCGAGACCATGATGTGGAAAAAAAAGAGGCACTAAGCTATAACCATGTAGGCTGAATTCTGAGTGATCAGTATTTTCCCCTACCTGGGTTTCGCTTAGTGCCAAAACAGCTAGCCTGTTTTTCGCAGTATGGACATATGCAGCACGAAAATTCTGCCTTAGTCCCCGAATGTTGCTGTAGTCAACCGTAAGTTCACCCACCATTACGAAAAAATAGATTTTTTTTTTAACAAAAAAAATTTTGAAACGTCTTCTATATGACTTTTTTTTGAAATTTTTGTTAAAATTTCAGTATAGTTTTCAGAATATAAAGGTAACTAATATTGTGACTCAGAAGCATTTCAATCATCAAAATCAAGCAATTAGTTTTGAAATGACAGTCTGGTGTATGTAACAATTTCAAGAAATTTCTTAAAATTGGTAGAAATTTCTGGAAATTCTTCGTTGGGATGTTTGAAGCGGTTTTGAGTCAAAATGTTAGTTATCTAAATGATCCTAAAAACCGTTCATAATTTAAACAAATATTTCGAAAATTTTTCATATAAAAGACGTTTCAAGATTTTTTTTGGATAAAAATAATGTCTGTGAAAGCTTAATACTATGTTTCCACCGAAGGTTTATCTCAATTTAGATTAAATAAATCTATGAAATGTTTCCACCACACAAAAAGATTAAAAAATAGATTAACTTTGACAGTACCTCTCCAAATGCAAATGTTGTTTCATTTTTTCGTATGATATTGAAGTGAGACAGGAAGTTTCATGTTTGGCAAAAGAAACAAGAAGGGTTGGATTTTCTAATGAATGCGTTCAGCGCGGCATAAATTATTTTGTTCGGTTTGTAAAACTATTTGCCCCATGAAGATTTAACAAGATTTATTTGAAATCTTCTAGATTTACGAAATAAAATTGTATGGTAAAAACTAGAAGATTATGGCAAATATTATCAAATCTCGGTTTAGTGGTCGGCCGAGATTTGATAAGATTTGATAAGATTTGCCATAATCTTCTAGTTTCCTTCAAATCTTGAAGATTAACCATATAAATTTATTTCGTAAATCTAGAAGATTTCAAATAAATCTTGTTAAATCTTCATGCTTCTTTTGCCAAACATGAAACTTTCTGTCTCACTTCAACTTCATACGAAAAAATGAAACAACATTTGCATTTTGAGAGGTACTGTCAAAATTAATCTATTTTTTAATCTTTTTGTGTGGTGGAAACACTACATAGATTTATTTAATCTAAATTGAGTTAAACCTTCGGTAGAAACATAGTATAAGATAGAGACCAGGGGGAAAGGAAAACGTAAGCATAACCAAAACTAATTAAATATGGTACATAATTAACCAACATTATGTATGGAACTCGATTTCTTTAGCATGGCCACCACGGGCACGCAAATTCGAAATGGTTTTCAGGATCATTTAGATAACTACTATTATGACTCAGAACCATTTCAATCATCAAAATCAAGCAATTAGTTTTGAAATGACAGCCTGGTGTATGTAACAATTTCAAGAAATTTCTTAAAATTGGTAGATAAACCAAGCTGTCATTTCAAAACTACTTGCTTCATTAGGATGTTTTGTACATTCTTTAAACAACACATTTTTATATTAAATTCATTTTTGAGATCTTATAGGTATATTTTAATTTTTAAACTGGCTTGCTTTTATAATAAACAAAATATTTTTTAAACAATTCATAACTTACATACTAATACTATTATGTTTATGTTATTAACAACTTACATACATTTTAAATTATGTATTTTATTAAATCATTGTTGTGTAACTTAATTCATGGTTCCATATTCTTTGTTTAATTTTATTTGATTGTTAAAATAAAATATTTCATTCATTATCTGTTTTTTTGTTTGTTTTTTTTTTAACATTAAAATAGTGATTGCAATGTAATGTTATATTTATATTTTGGTGCCATAAAGTTACGGTGTGAGTGAACCAATCATCCGGATATGGACGACCCAACGTCATCTATAGTAGTGAAGCTGCTGCTGGCGTCCAGTGACTCGAAGGAGTGCTGATGTTTTTTCGTGGTATCGTCTGGCGTTGTAAGGAAGCGTAATGCAATTTTCGCTCTGGCTGCGTTGGCTGAGCAGGCTGCTCATGTGGATGGAAATGGCATTTGGCTGCCTGGAAATATCAGCTTATGTCGTCTTGTAGGTGTTGGACGTTCAGAAACTTGTGTTGGTGTTTTCACTGAGCTAGAGCTAAAAAGAGAACCAAAATTAAAAACCATAATTTAATTATAAAATATGTTTTCATTTACCAAGAATAAAATCGATGAATATTGTTCTTAACAGCTTTTTTTGTAATTTATGCCTTCATGGCGAAGTGACCAGAATTGTTGACTGTGGATCTGGGGTAAAAAGACATGAAATAATGCTTTTTTTCAATTTATAACTAACCCTTACTTGTTATACGTCAGTTTTAAGAGCCAGGCTATCTAAGCTTACGGACTTCAGCAATTGCCTGTTGCTGGAAACTCAAGCCCAAATCCTCGACAACATCATTGGGAAGCTCCTTTAAAACGCGGTCGAGATTCGCTAAGAGGGTAAAATGAGTAAGAGGCTGGGTAGGTACCTCATTTTTTCTCAAATCAATGAGATGTGTGACGGACGCAGTGAGAGTTGTTACACTTTCGAGCATCATATCTTTTTTTTGAGGTTTTTGATTCTGAAAGGAAAGTAAAAGATTTTACACCTGCAACTAAACCATTATGCATTTACTTGCAAATGTATAGCTCGAGGTAGGTTTTTCCGTCTCCATCTGAGTATCTTTCTCGGATTCATCGACTTCAGCTATGCTCGCACTTGAAAATGTCCTATAAAGTAGAAAAAAAATTTAAATTTTTTTTATTATGTTATTTTTTATTATCACTTACTTGCGTTTCTCCGAGATTGGTTTCAAAAATGCCAAGCAATCAGAGAACTCCCAATCAATGGCACCATTATCGGAGAGATTGTCATATTGGGTATAGCCTGTTGCAGCACTCCCAGACTTCACTTTTTTTTTGGGATTGGTATGGTACCGCAAAGAGTCGCGTAGTGATTTCCATGCAGTTTTGCATTCGTCCACTGGAGTAATACAAAATTATTATTACTTTATTTCACATATTATGCAGTGTACATAAATCTATTTCAACAAACCTGTTTTACTTAAATCTCGTGCTATATAGTGCCAGTTTGAATGAACCTCCTCTGTGTTGCTATGTTCCTTAGCTTCGAGGTTCCAAATTGCCGGACGTTCTTCCACTAACCTGGACAGCTTCCTCTTCTCCTCTGATGTAAATTGAGCTTTTCCAATTTTGTTTTTAGTCCTTTTTGTATTTACTTCCTCGGGCATTGTAATAATTTCCTCCAAATATTCTTCAAGATAATCCATTTCACTATTTTTATTTTAACTATTTTGCCGAAGTAGTCTTCACCGCTTGAAATTGTTGGAAGATTCTCAAACGTCAAAAATTATCTGCGAAACAATGTGTTTCGCTAAATTTATTGGAGACTTTTTGATGAAGTATTAGATGACGTTTGAATTCAGCGCGTGAACTGCGTACTGTCCAGCTAAAAATCCTTGCTAAAATTTATCTTTGGAGGAAATTTGTATGGAAGATAAATTTTAGCGCGATCTGCGTACTAGGCTTAAGGCAACTTCACAAAGTCATCTAAGACAAGATGATATAGTATTTGGAACACTTACAAAGGAGCGAGTTAAACTAAATATGAAACTACTTGCACATTCAGTATTCCTGGGAACAATTTGTTTCACGAGAAATGTAAATAGTGCCATATTTCTTAATAAAGCCATCCCATTTCGGTAAGTCACTATTGGTCAAAGTTTCATAATATTTATTAATGTGGTCTTTTGTTTAGGTCGAGGAGTATAATGCTGATGATTCATATGCATGATGAGGAAGAAGTCGGAGATGATGAAGAAGTTTTCGGCGATGCACTAAGTACGAGTAAACTGTATTAAGCAAACTAAGAAAAGGCATTAACAAACACTTAAATCCGATGTTATATTCTGGAAATATTATGCGATTGGCCATAATTAAACTTACATCATTTAAAATGAAATAAGGCCATGCGGTCTTGATTTATGTACACTAATCAATTTACAATATAGCGAGGAAAGAAAATGTACGTGTGTATTTTACTTGGGTTATAGGTTGTTTTTTTTTCAAGCTATGATGAAGATTTTGTTTTGCATATTAAAAAAATATGCATGACTTAATCGCACGAACTTGCTCTTGTAGTGAACAACTATGTGTAACTACAAATTGAAAATACATGATGTACATATTTAATGAAAAAACATTATGAGTGTCAAAAAATTAAAAAAAATGATTTTTTGTTTGATTATAAAACAAAGTTTGTCAAAATTTTAAATTTGTTTAAACAGCTGAGAAGCAGCAGATTGTTTAACTATGGAAAAGATATAAGGGAATAACCCAAAAATAAGAAGTGGAACACCTAATTCCGTTATGTGATTTTTTGACAAAAACCTGAAACGCAGTTTTCTTACAATAAACTTGTTTATTACAAGTGCTAAGTTTTATCAAAATCAGCCGTTTTCCAGAAAATTTGAAAAAAAAACTAAATATTTGTATGGCAGCTACCCGTTCTAGTTGACCTAAAACAAAAATTCGAATGTCCCCTCTAGGGAATTACATAAAAATGCTCTGTAGCAAATTTTAAGCGAATCCGTCCACCCACTAAAGGCTCTAGCAGTGAGGCACAGGCGCACAGACCGACGGACGGCATGACGAAACCCACTTTTTCGAACTTCTCGATCATAGTAGTGTTAGTTTTGATTACAACATCGAATTTTTGTTGGCAGTTTAAAGATGAATAATTTGTTGACTTTATTTATTTTTGTCAAAGGATGGTCTATTTTTATTATTATTTATTTTAATTTATTTGAAATAATAAATTTAATTTTAAGGTTTTGTCTTAAGATACTCTCGGTCTCGATCAGTGCCAAGGCGGATTGCAAGCTCTTGGTATTCTTGACGAATGCGAGCAATTAACTTGGGACAGCCGAGTGTTTCCTGAAACACTGAAAAAAAAAAATAAAATACGTTCAATAAAATCAAAAAAAAAACATTACTTTGTATATGTTTACCTTGAAGTTAGTGTTCTCCTGGTAGTGTTTCGACTGGAGTTCCCGTCGAAAGGACACCCATAGATGTTGTGTGATCATTACAAAGTGGTGTATCTGGGCAAACATCAGCCAATTGCCCACGTCGAAGGTGTTCTTCTTTAGCTGCTACATTTAAGAAAATTACTCGATCAGAAGATACTCCTGTAAAACAAAATGCAACCAGTTAATAGAAGTCAAAGAGGAGAAGAAAAAATTACACACTTTGATCCTCGACTGTGTTTTTGATATTTTGTTCTCTAACAGCTGGGAAACGCAACAGCCACAAAACTCAATTTGACACATGTTTCAGTACATAGACCCACGATTGCAATGTCAATGGATCGATCTTTTACAACTGATTGAAGTTGCAGTACACTATGGCCTCATCGGGCAAGAGATACTGGCGTCTGGTTGTTATAACAATATTTTGTGGAACCTCCTCATCATTCGCTGCTTTGTTGTTTATCTGCGTGGTGGACAATCCGTTCTGCACAACAACTCCATTCAGTGATGTTTTTAGATATTTATGGATCTTTTTAAGGCATAAGTTAGAGTGTCTGGCTGCGATTGCCTTAAGGAATTCATGTGTCACAAGATATATCATTGAATTATGAGGATGAACTGATGGCAAACGATTAATTGATTTATTTGTATAGCTTGGGCATTTCATTGAAGTGCCCCGGCGACATCGACATCCTGTAACTTCTTCAAGGTATTAACCATATTTGAGTAGGCATTCATTAGTGCCTCGTTTAGTTTTCCTTGTTGTTGCAATACTGATGCCAAGTTGGAATGTGCGGTAGCGAATTCAGGGAAAACTTTCAATGCCTTAAAATACAGACAAATTGTTGAGACAGTCCGCATGGCTGAGAAATAAGCGAAGATATTGTACTTCAGCTTCTTCGACCTGCAAAAGTTTCCAGAAAAGGAAATTATTTAATATTATCACTATTAAATAAGCAATTTATTAGCATAAAAACAATAACTTTGTTTACTTTGGTTCTGAAGAATTTTACCTTCCACTTTAATTTTGTTTTCACAGTAAAATACTTACGTAAATTTTTTTGTTGTGTATGGCAGACGTCAAAGTGTTGAGTTACCTACATACTTGTCATCTTCAATTGGAGTCAGAAAATCTGTTATACTTTATGTGGAATACACTATCCAGAGTATTATAGAGATCAGTGCAGTAGAGAAGCAAGTAGGGCGTTCATTTTTTTAACTATAGACAACAATCATCGTTCCTTTTATTAAAATTTCTGAATTAATTAGATTTTGTGCAAAAAATAATTTAAAATAAATTTAGTTTGGAATTTGATTGCATTTTTAAAATGTTAAAATTCACTTTTGTACGAAACTTGACATTGCTTGACAGAGTATTTGACCTCTAAAATTGCCCTTTTCAAAAACAAAATTTAATTTTTTTTCGGATTTTTAGAGGTATCTTAATCGATTGACATCGTTGACATCCTTCAATGGAATTTGAAAGTTTATGGCTTGACAGATAGGAAACAAATTATATTTGATCCTATCGAGAATATTTCGTTCCAAATGTCAACCGATTGCCCCGAAAATGTATTTTTCCGGAGCAGAAAATAAAATGGAAAAAATTTCGGATTTTTAGAGGTTTTTTAATCCATTGACATCGTATGCATCTTTCAATGGAATTTGAAAGTTTTGTGCTTGACAGACGGATAGCCAACAAACTGTATTTTGACGTCTGTAGTTTTTGTTGGTACATGAATTTTAGTTAAAGTATAAGTTATTCCCTCTTTTGTTTCGTTGTCCATCATTTCAATTATTAAAGTTTGTTAACCATTTTTGCATTTTTCTTTAATTCATTCCAAATGTATTTTGATTTTTTTCAATCTATTTTGTTTGAAAGATCAACCATAGTTGTGTACTATAGTAGAGAAAAAGGACGACCCACTTGCAAGCAACTTGCTTGGCAAGTGGAGGGCCACCTACGTCACAGCCAGTACACAGATACGAATTTGGCAGGCAATGTATGAACACATTCTTTCACAGATAATTTTTGACATTTTGTGAATTAAGACCAAAGATAGAGAAATTTTTTTACGTTTCACCCCAAAATCTACTGTTTTTATAATTTCGTCTAGTGGCGACGAATAGATGTGAAATGCAACAACAATTCAACGAGCTCATATTTTGTATCTGCAAACTGACATTTCAAGTATGTAGGCAAATTGAAATGGCTGCCGAGTCAGTGTTCTTGTCTTCATGTGGATAATCTCTGCTCACTTTATTTTTAATCGAAGCTTTTAGCAAACGTTTATAGAGATAAAAATAGTAGAGATACAATTTAGTTAAGCGCGAACTGCGTACTAGGCTGGCTAGGCTAGAATATATAATATGGAGTGCTCGTTTCTATCCCTAATGCATTATAACGCCTGGGCCATTGAAAGGGGGCGCTATTTCGTTTAGATAAAGTCTTAGGACCAGGGGCTCAATTCCGCAAGTGTGAATAGTTTTCACGCTCAAAATATGCGTGGATAAATTTGCCTATCTGTGTACACTTTATCTGTCAAGAAGATTGCACCACACTTTTGCGGAATCGCATAATTTAATGCGTACACTGATTTTTGTGCACACAGAAAAAAATCGCGCTTGCGGAATTTGGTCCCAGTTTCACAGTCAGAAAAGTGACACTTAAGTGGGCAATTTGAAAGATTAATTCCCAATATCACCGTTCACTGTTACCTGAATAAGTGGCACTTAAGTTTTCGATGTTGGTGACTTAATTTCCACTTACGCTAGCTATGAAATTAAGCTTAAATTCCTAATATGGGAAACTTAAGTGCCACTTATTTCGGTAAGTGTCGACTGCGAAACTGGCCCTAAGAGGAATTTTAGCAAATTTAATATTAAGTGGATACCAGCCGTACGACATAATCGATTTGGTCGAGCAAGTGGACATTTTGTTTAACTTGAAGGTAATTCCCGAATATGGCGGAGAAGTTGATAAGCTAACTAATTTCCTTAACTTAATACAATATGTGAATGATACTCTGAGCGATGAGATTGAGAAAAGCAAGCTTATGAAATTCGTTTTAAAAACAAAATTAGCAGACAAAGTTAGAAATAGGTTGATCACAGTTAGTGAACCCAATACAATTAAGGAATTTAAAGATACGTTTAAAAATTTTTTTTTAAGCTAGTAAAAATCCTCTGCAAATAATTTCACAACTTTCAACTTTACAACAGGCCTCAAATACAACATTAAACTTTGCGACGATTATTGAAACATTAGTTGCTGAACTTAATTCTGTACATAACGGGTGATTTTTAAGCTGGTTTGGTTTTGGCAACACTGGTTTTGACAGCTGACGTGTGTTTAGTACCTTGTGTCACTGTCAAACAGCTTCAATTTGGTTTGCAATTTAACCATGGATCGTCTTACAAATGAACAACGCTTGCAAATTATTGAATTTTACTATCAAAATTCGTGCTCGGTTCGAAATGTTCATCGCGCGCTGCTTGTGTTCAGCGATGAGGCTCATTTTTGGTTGAATGGGTACGTAAATAAGCAAAATTGCCGCATTTGGAGTGAAGATCAGCCAGAAGCATTGCAACAGCTACCAATGCATCCCGAAAAAGCCACTGTTTGGTGCGGTTTATGGGCCGGCGGCATTATTGGGCCTATTTCTTCAAAGATGATGCGAATCGCAGCGTTACTGTCAATGGTGAACGCTACCGAGCGATGATAACAAACTTTTTTTTGCCCGAAATGGAAGTTCTTGACTTGCATGATATGTGGTTTCAACAAGACGGTGCCACATGCCACACAGCACGCGAAACAATGGCGCAATTGCGAGGCGAGTTTGGTGAACAGTTAATTTCACGTTTCGGGCCGGTCAATTGGCCGCCTAGATCGTGCGATTTGACACCATTAGATTATTTTTTGTGGGGGTATGTCAAGGCTAATGTCTATAGGGACAAGCCCGCTTCGATTAACGCACTGGAAGCCAACATCCATGCATTCATTCGTGAGATACCGGCCGATATCTGTGAAAGAGTATGCCAAAATTGGACTCAGCGGATGGGCTACCTAAGACGCAGCTGCGGTCAACATTTGCATGAAATTATCTTTAAACATTAAATTGCAAGGTTCAAACTATCGATTCAAATAAATATTTCATTCATTTTTTCGATTTTTTTGTGTTTTTTTTTTTTTTAAAGTTCTAAACCTCTTAAAAAATCACCCATTATATTAGAACAAGGAGAAGAGAATAGAGAAGTAATTTGTAGAATTAATGACCAGCTAGGTTTGAATGCATTTAAAATGGTCTGAATCAACCAACGCGGTCAATTATTTTCGCAGCTATGCCAAAAACGCTCATTGAAGCAATACAATTAGCTTTGGAATTAGATACTTCCGATGAACCAGTAAAAGTTAACTATTACAGAACAAATAACTCTAAAAGAAATAATTATAATTTTATAGGTAATCAAACTAGATACAATTTCAATTCAAAACCAAATAACTTCAGTTACAAAAGATTGACATATGACAATACAAGGTGCAACAATAACATTAACAATAATAGGTTTTTAAACGAAAATTTAACTACTCAGCAATTAGAGAATAATAAATTGTCAGGCAAACAGATAGAGGAAAAATCAACAAAGATAATTTTAAATCTCAGTCAACATTTAACAAATTATATAATTGTGAGGACGAATGAAACAATAAATAATCAGAAATTATTAATAAATACAGTTGCTGACATTTCAATTTTAAAACTAGGAAGTATAAAACAAGGTGAGCATTTCAACACCCAAGATAAAGTTAGAATTAAGGGAGTAACAAATTCAGCAATAAACTCTCTGGGTTCAATAACGGCGCTGATAGAAATTGAAGACAAATTTATAAAACAAAATTTTCTAATAGTAGAAGACAACTTTCCAATTTTAACAGAAATGGTTTATTAGGCAGAGATTTTCTCATTCAAACTAATAATAGAATTGACTACGAACATTTTACCATTACAATACATAATGAACATATCATACCAATGATAACGAGAGCACAAGGTTCAATGAAAAGAAATGATTATGCTTTATTACGCATCAAACAGAGTTCAGAAACACCGAAAGAAATAACACCTTCATTAAATGTTAATATAATTACGCATGCAAAAACAAAAGCAGAGACCGATTACAAAAAATTCGATGCAGCAGATACGCATCCTAAACAGATTTACACAGGAAAATATGAAACAATATCAGAAAATATGAAAGTAACCATATTTAAGCATGTATGGAATAATAAAAATATGCATGATGGTAACAATTTGACTAAAAGCCATACAAAGAAGTTTTATTCACCAAATAATAATTCTGAAGTACATCAGCGAAAATCCTCATCTGGACTAAGGTTTGATACAGGAGAAGCCTGTACAAGAATTCATGTAAATAATAATGATAGAATACAGTGATAATCCGTGTAATAGGCTTGAGGTGGTGAATTTCAGAAATTCAAAACGAGTTTTTTTTTTTGTTGAGTGCAATGGACTGGCATGCTGGCGGTTGCTCGGCTTCAACTCGCCGGAAATGGGTCTCACCTAACTACAAAAATAGTAATCGTGCCATAGGAACAACAAGAAAAAAAAGTTATTCGGTCGACAACGGACGGATGTTACCACTAGAGGGCGCTGTGGTAATTTCAGCGAGGCCGGAAACCCACTCTACCATGGGAGTTAAGACGGTCGGTGTATAATAATTCTATTTAACTCCCCCTGATTTCAGCTTACCTCTTATTTTCCAGCTCAGTTCATATTCACCTTGTTAATTTATTGTCGCCTTCCGCATCCCCTAGAAAGAGAAAATTTAGAGATCCATCAAGCTATGTGCTTGAAGAAAAGACGAAATTTCATCCAAATTGATGCGATTTACAATCATGACTTTTATTGAATATTGATTTTAAAGACAACATAAACATAAGCAGTAAACCATTATAAAAGAAAATTGATCTATCAAAAAAAAAATATCTATAAAGCTATAGTGTGTGAACATATAAACCAAATTAAATTAATTTTTAACACATAAATAGTATAATCGAATTGTATAGCTTAATATGATGTGTGTATACACTGGATTATATAAAAAAAATCAAAGAAAGAAATTAAGCAGGTAGGAATTTTGTATTACTTAAACTTTATTTACGGCGGTATCTACCTAGATTCCACCTTTAATTGTTTCCAACTAACAAAAACTTTAAACGGCAACGGATTTTTTTTTGTATGAGTCAGATTTTCTACCTGTATTGAGCTCAATGAGGGTGTATTATCTATAATCTATTAACAAGGTAGTTTCGCTTGTTTTCTTTTCTTGGCGAGGGAAAACCAAATTAATACCACTGGATAAAAAAAAAGAACCAAATTTACAAAAAAAAATTCCTATTTGCTCAGATTTTTATGAAACAAATAATGAATTTACTCATAAAGAATAAACTAACAAAAAAAAATCAATCAAAAAAAAAGAAAAATAAGAACGAACAAAAAAGTTAACTAATACTATATAGCACCAAGTACATACAAAAAAAAAATTATAATCCTTTATAATCTGGCGCTCCAAAATCCAATTTTCATCGATAGTCATTTACAATCGGTTGATCACTTAAGCATTACTACATATATAAGTATATATGGAGAGTAATTTCACATGTATAAGTACTGATTGAATGCACCCATGTGCCGATAATGCAAATATACATATAAATATATATATATGTATATATATATATATATATATAGTGTATGAAGTTTTGTGCTTCTTATATTACTAATAAAGATGAAGTTTAAATTAAACTTTTAAATATTTACTTAAATATTAAAGTGAATTTAAAATTAGCCTTACAAGATTAAGGACTGGAACTGCAGACCGCAGTGTGACGACACTTAAGAGGAATCATGCGCCACCTCGAGTGTTAAGACAAATGATTTACCAATAATCCAATTCATCCAGTTCCTACAATCCGTTCAACATCAACGGCTTAATCGTTTGATTTTTACCACCAATCAAATTATTCCACCCACATAATCCGATTTGCAGAAACTGCACTATTTCATTTCCATGAAAAATTGTCGTGTAAACCAGACTTATAAATTTTTCTTAAGAATTCCACGACACCTAGCTTTCAAATTAAACAATATCTCCTCTGCCGGCCATCATTTTTTTTTCATTATTGTAGTTTTTATGGCAGTGTCAAATAACCAGGACAAAAAAAAAATCAATCAAAATAAAGGCGGCTCAACATTGGTTTGCGGCAATAAAAAAAAGGAATAACTCGTATATTTACGTAGGTAAGTTTAAGATATCTCATCGATAGACCTGAAAATCAAAGTTTAATGTTATTTTTCTATTCAGCCTCAACAATAGGACAGAACCAAACCCAGCAATCGACTGCGGATGGAACCCAGCAGCAATGCTACATCAACGACAACAAAAAGGTAATGCAGAAATCTTTCGAGTTAATTCAATCTGAAAGAAGATTTCAGAGTTCTCATATAAAGGGTTTTCAAATAAGAGGTGTTATTTTGATATTCAAAGAAAAATGGCATTTTTTGAGATAAATGATCGGATGTTTATTTCATTATAAAGAGGAAGGTATGCCGTTAATAATGGAACACAACATCAGCCAAATGGCCGCCACGACCACGCTTACAGGACCATATCCTTTTCATGAAATTTTCCATAACCAAATCGCAAAGTGGCTGCCCTATGCCCTCGATAGCCTCACGAATTCCATCTTTGAGGTCTTGAATCGACGCTGGGCTGTTGGCATAGACCTTATCTTTCACGTGGCCCCAAAGGAAGAAGTCGCAAGGTGTTAAATCACAAGATCTCGGTGGCCAATTGTGATTACCTCTTCGGAAGATAACACGGTCCGGAAACTTTTCCCGTAAAAGATCGATGGTTTCATTGCTTGTGTGGCACGTAGCGCCGTCTTGTTGAAAGTAAACGCTGTCCAGATCAATACCATCCAATTCCGGCCATAAAAAATCATTAATCATCTCTCGATAGCGCAATCCATTGACCGCAACTGTTGCTCCAGCCTCATTTTCGAAAAAGTAAGGTCCAATGACCCCGCCGGACCATAAACCGCACCAAACAGTCACGCGTTGAGGATGGAGAGGCTTTTCAACAATAACTCTTGGGTTTTCCGAGCCCTAGATGCGACAGTTTTGCTTGTTGACGTAGCCTCCGAGGTGGAAATGGGCCTCATCAGTCAAGATGATTTTTCGATGAAATTCCGGATCATTTTCATGCATTTCAAGGACCCAATCAGCAAAGACACGACGTTGTTGATGATCAGCCGGCTTGAGTTCTTGTGTTAACTGAACTTTATAAGCCTTAAGACCCAAGTCTTTATGCAAAATACGGTGTAATGACGTTTGTGGAATGCCTAATTCCAAAGAACGACGAGGAATGGACAAACCTGGGTTTTCTTCAACACTTTGGGCTACAACAGCAATATTCTCAGTTGTTCTTGAGCGATGTCCACGGGTTTTATTCTTCACATCACTAACTTGTCCCAACAGCTCAAATTTGTCCACCAATTTCTGTATTGCGGTCCGACAAGGTGCTTCACGACGACCCAAAAATGTTTTAGTTTTACGTCTCTGCCAAATTTTCACCATTTTTATAGTGAATTTTAATAATTTCAATGCATTGTTGAAGCGTGTATCGTTCCATTTTTATTAATGGCGTAGTTTCTACTTGTCAAATGTCAAAAAATGACAGCTTCAAAAGTGACAGCTACCGAAATAGCGGGCTATTCAAAATAACACCTCTTATTGGAAAACCCTTTATTTCTTTCTTTCTTTTAGAAATATCCGAACACTTGGACTGGTTCAGCTTCAGGATACGGAACACCAAACATCATATCCTGAGCGCTCGAAAAGCTATACTTTTCATTGGATTCAGTAAGTATCATTACTGTGTTATACCAAAAGTTATATATATATGCCTATAACAAGTCTCTTCGTTCGTTTACAGGGGTCCATTACAAATCACTGTACGAGAAGGCGAACTTTTCGGCTACGAGAAGAGTGGAAGGACCAAGGCAGCTATCTTATATACTGGTGTTTATCCTGTTACTTACATATATGTAAATATGTACATTTTCTAACATAATATGTATATCCGACGTTCATGCCCGCACTCTCAATCTGAGATGGGATTTTAGAAGTAGGTACTTCTAATTACAAAGAATTCTGGTGAGTTCAAAACAATTTTCTACGGCAATGTTATTATAAGCGACTATAAATACATAATAAGGTAAATTCATCCAAAGGAATAATGTTTCTCATTTTCCTATTGCTCGTAAAAGTAGTTGATGACAAAAGAAAAACAATTTCTATGGTATATGTTGGGTTAGGTGACGTGGAGAAGAACCCACAAAAGCCGGGCAATAGGCATCTTTTTAGTATTTATTTATAGTGTACCTACGAGTTTTTATGAACTATCACCCACCCTTCGGATCCATAGATTAGGTTCACCAAAATAAAACTAGTAAAGTAAATAGAAAAGTGAATAATTAAGGTTTTAATTTACTTGTTTCCGTTTATCAGTATATTAGGATTAGGGTACACCAAAGTCGCAAACCATGTTTAAGACATTAATGTTCGGTTTCACAAATATTTACCAGGCTTTTAAATTTTTAAATGACGTACTTTGTATGGGACAAACGTCATTTAAATATTTAAAAGCCTGTTAAACAGTTAAAAGGGCTTTATGAAATAGGCCATAAGATGGAAATAAAAAAAAAATATGTATACTATATCTTACGATAAGGGTTTTGTTATTAACTACTAATTGGTATAAGCGAATGATGGATAAGTAACCAAAACAAAAAAAAAATCGAAGGTATAAACGAGTGTACGTAAATAATCATATAAGCTACACAAAACTAATAGGAGATTAATAATTAATGATTAAACAAATGAGTGGATGGATAAAGAGATAAATAAGATATCAAACACTATAAATACGTAAATCTATCAATAAATTTGCGAACATGTTAACAATTAAATAAATAAATACATAAACGGGAGTTGTGAATAAATTAATTGACAATAAATAAGCGATGATAATAAATAAATAAGTAAACAAAAAAAACGAAGACGTTATCGGGTAAACCAATAAACCAAGGCAAAGCAGATATTAATAAACAAAAAAAAATAGAATAAATTAATAAATAAATAATTTAATTAGTAGATAAATAAACTCTGCAACAATAAATAAAATATCACACGGTTTTAAAGAATACCTACCTAAGCAATAATATAACAGTCTTGAACAAAAGGTACCCAACAAAAAAAAATACCAGAGTTGGATGGACTTCAGTGACCCAATAATTAATTAATAAATTAACATTAAAATAACTAATATGGTAACGAATAAAGAAGATAAATAAATAAATACAACATACAAGAAATACTATGCCATGGATACGTATGTACCTAAACGGTTTTTATGAACGTAGAAGCACTAGATAAACTTACATTAATACAAAACAAAAAAAAAACAAAACAATTTTACTGTTTAATGTCTTTTGCATGATAGATTCCAATGGTTTTCCCAGATAAATTTTCCAATTCATACAAGTTCTTTCCGATAGATTTCACGACTCGACATCTAATAAATTTAGGACATAGCTTGGCACTAAGGTACTTAGAGCTATCACTAAGAACGAAGTTTCTTCGAAATACCTCTTGACCTGGTAGAAAACGTATATTTCGAGTACGGGTGTTGTATTCTTGCGCGTTTTTTTCACTTGCTTTCGTTATACTATCTTTGATTTGGTCTCGCAGGCATTGTAACCGGGTGTGTCTTGAGAGAGTCATAAGTTCACCATCTTCTAAACAACCTAATATTTGTGCCAGCTCGTAGCAACTTCCGTGTGTGATCATATTTAGGCCGAATAGTGCAAAATATGGTGACACACCTGTCGAAGTGTGAACTGCGCTTCTAAGGGCACAAGATATGTCGCTCAAATGCACGTCCCAATCTCGTTGATCATCCTTGAGGTATGATCGAATTGCAGCGAGAAGAGTTCGGTTCACTCTCTCGGATGCATTCGATTGTGGAGAGTAATTTGCCGTTTCTGAAATGTCGAATACCGTATGTCTGCAAAAAGGTTTGAAAATCTTTTGATAGGAACTGTTTTCCATTGTCGGAGTGTATTATTTGTGGCACTCCGAACATATTGAAAATATTTTCTTGCAGATATTTAATAATGCTTGAAGTGTTGGCATTACGTATGGACTTCAAAAAGACAAACTTAGACAGATGATCAAGAACAACAAAGACAAAACAATTTCCTGACCTAGAACGCTGATACGGACCTAAAAAGTCAACATATAACTTCTGAAAAGGACGATCAACGCTGTATACATTCGACATAGGAGGACGTAAAACTTGGTTGGATGGTTTACATTGAATGCAAATTAGAGTTGTGTAGTTCCGGACCTAAGTAGTTCCAGGAACTATGTCTTTCCTTGGATATATTTCCACAAACTGAATTTAAACGACAGCAAAGAGTATAGCAGATACATACAGGAACGAGATATACTTTAATCGGTCCGAATCCGACCTCTCATCATGCAAATAGTTCCTCCTTTAGTTCCATATCTTCTTCAAACACATTGCCTATAAAATTTCATCGTAGTTCCACTCTTATTACTAGGTATGGAGTATAGTGCATATGTTGTAGTTCCTTCATGTTCGGCTGAATGTAAATCGGTCTGATCCGATCATGTTCATAGTTCGCTTAATAGTTCCATGTCTTTTGTTGTCATTGTATTTCCATTCTTTCTTATTAGGATAGGGAACATGTTCGCCAAAAAAATATACACCATTTCCAATGAGAATACTTGGATTGGGTACACTAAGGCCGATTTTATTCACTCAAAGTTGAACACAACTTGAGGATTTTTGTTTTCAACTTGTGAATTTGTTTTTATTCACTCAAAGTCGTGGTTAACATAGTAAAGTCTTAAACTTCGTAATTCTGTCACCTTTTGTATGGAAAATTTGACAGATTTACGCAGTTTATAACTTTACTACGTTTACGATGATTTTACGCTGTTGCATGAATACCCTTATTATTTTTCTGAATGTATATATATTTTTCTTATACCTACTTATGTTGATTTAGTTAAAAATGTGAATTGAAAGCTGATTTTTGTTTGTGTTTTTCGTATTATTTTTTTGTGTTCAAAATAACAATATTTATTTTTTTAAGCCTAGTACGCAGATTCGATAAATTTGAACTCCCACTTTTCTCTCCAAACATCAGCTACATCACTAGCTAAATTTTGACGTGAGAGTGTTGTGGAGAATATGTCACAGAGAACAGCTGTTATCTGAAAAATTTATATTTAACAATTTCAAAGAATTTTCTTATTCATATTTCAAGTAATTTTAAGCAAATAAAATGGATTCTTCTCTTTGACTCAGATAAATAGTTTGTTTCAAAATATTATCCACGTCACTTTTTATTTTCACAGAGCAAAATTCACAAAAATTCAAGAATTATGGAAATCTTCAAAATTTAGCCCGAGAATTAATGTGCCGAACAATTATTTCGTGTCGTGCGCTAAATTTTGACAGATGGTGATGCATAGTAAGAACCAAAAATTTGATTCTTTTAGCTGGAGCTGCGTACCTTTTCTTTCACCTTTTCTTTCCTATTTTCTTCGATCCTTTTCAATTCAAATTTAATCCCCAAAACTTTTCCTCGATTTTTATTTTCCTTTTTTTCTTCTTCTCGAATTTGTTTTTTTTTTTTCAAAACGCAACTTGTCACTTGGTTAGCTCTCCTAAGAGTAGCTTTCCAAATTCTACCGATTTCCTCCCTCGACCAATTCAATCACAGTTACATTCACACATTCAGCCATTCGCTTTCGTGATCATCGGTCACGGGATGCCGGCTTCCTGGAAAGCTACGTGCTCTCCTAGAAAGCCGCCGTTGTTGAATCTCAACGAAACTTTACAACCACTCTCACAAACACGGAGTCAACAAGTTGTTGGATGTCTTTCCAAAACTAGCCGAATCTTAATGGCGAGTTCAGACCCATCCCAAACTAAATATTTCGAGAAAAATTAAAAAGAATTAAAACCGAGAAAAAGCCTTCGCTAGGCGTTCTCCTAGTTAACACAATTTACAAGCGGGTGATTCGAAGCACGAAACAAAACCACTCAGAAACTATTCTTTCGAGATGAGAGAGAGGAAGGCACATTTCAAAATCGCGAACCCTACTTTTCTAGTTAAAAATTCCGATAGACTTTTTGTGTTTAAAATTAATAAAGATAAGAAATTTTACAAATTCAAAAACGTTAACTACCCATTTCATTACAATAATAAGGTTACGTTAATTTAATTTAAGTTTAAATAAAAGAAAGAGTCAAGCTGACTCGTTACTTCTTCAGCTCATCCGCCGGCATCATGAGACCGCCCGTCTGCATGGTTAAGTCTCCTGGATTTGGAACCATCGTTCCTATCGAAGTTGGAAGCCACTGGAACACCTGTTTTTGTCGCTTTTGCAAAATGCTGGCTAAGTACACCAATGGTTGATGGTACCACGGTTGCCCTCAACGTCACCAGTATTTTGCAGCAGCCACGAAAAATAAAAGGGAAGTGAAGGAATTGAAGGCTGGTCATTGTTGCGGTAAATTTTATCGAAACAAATCCCACCCTTTCCTCCTAAGAAATGTGCTTACTTTTCGAGAAAAGTAAACCATTGCTGAAGGCTGAAACTAGGAAAAAGGTTTAGGAAGGTGAACAACACAACATCGGATTCCATCATTAATAAAATTAAAAGCTGATTATCTAAAAAAAAATAAGGAAACAAGTTAAAGCATATTTCAAAAATGTATGTTATCTAAAGTGAAATGACATGGCACAAATCATAAAAACTAAAGTAAAATATCTACTATTTTCACAGCAAACAAATTTAAAAAAGTAATCAAAATCTAAGTGTTCCAAAAAATCTAAAGATTTAGGGACTTTTGACTAATCATTTACGTAAGGTTTTAAATCCTTAACGTGCCATGTCCCCCGATCTTTACCCTTGTCGTCGATTAGCAAGTATGTCCAGGGTGACACACGTTTGCTAACCTTAAAAGCCCTACAAATTTGGTAGCCAAATTTGCAGCGTAATACGTTGCTGCATCAGAAAGCGTAAAGTTCCTTCTCCACACGAGATCGCCAGGTTGATACTGCGTGTCTCTTCTGCGAAGATTATACGTTTTTGCGGACTTTTTACCTGCCACTTCTAACTTCCTAGCTATGTCTTTACGAAGCTTTTTAAACTGCCTACTAATTTCTGCACTACCTTGATCCCTATCACTATCTCGAAGTCCTATATCATGACCACTAGTTGCCATATTCCTACCAAAATTCGCATAGTATGGCGAAACACCTAATACCTCATGTTGCGAAGTTCGGATTGCACAGGCTACCTTTGCCAGTTGCGAATCCCAACTCCGATGGTTCTCAGAGACATAAGCTCTGAGAGTCATTTTTATTATTTGATTAATGCGCTCTGCAGGATTCGCCTGCGGGTGAAAGTGCGTCGTATATCGAAGTTGTGACCCGTACGCTTCGGTAAGCTTTTTCAGTTCCTTGCTACGGAACTGGGGACCGTTGTCACAGACGATCCACTTTGGAACACCGAAGAAGAGGAAAACGTTGTCCTCCATTTCTTTACAAACTGCTTTCGCTGTTGCCGACCGCAACGCGAACAAAAGTGGAAATTTCGTGAAGTAGTCTACCACCGTCAAAATATAAATAAAACCCCTAGAAGACTTCGGCAATGGACCAACTAAGTCCACGCACACCATCTCCCATGGCTTTGAATTTCCTACTCTCTCTGTCATAAGACCAGCTGGTTTCTCGTTTACCGGTTTCACTTGTTGGCAAATCTTACAATTCCTAACGTATTTTGTGATATCCCCTCTCATTTCGGGCCAGTAATATTTTTCATCTATCCTAAAAAAAGTTTTCTTCACACCTATGTGTCCTGATAACGGACCATCATGGCATTCATTTAAAACTTTTGTCCTATCTGTTTTTCCTATTACTAATTTCCACCCCTCACCCTCTTCGTGAACTACAACATGGTTCACCCTAACATGCTTATAGAGTCGCCCTTCCTCCACTCTCCAGGATGGGTACGCCAATGGACTCTTTTCTACCAAAGACTTCATTTTAATCACCCAAGGGTCCGACTCCGCCTCAGATATTCCAGCTAACTCTGGAACTCCTCGCGACAACATGTCTGGAACGACATGTTCTTTGCCCTTTCTATGGAAAATTTTGAAATCAAATTGTTGAAGCCGAATGGCCCAACGAGATAATCTACCCTGCGGATCCTTAAGGTAACTCAACCAGACCAATGAGTCACGACAGTAAATCGAACTCCTTCGACGTACGGCCGCAGCTTTTCAATCGCCCAAAGAACCGCCAAGCATTCCTTTTCGGTCGTAGAGTAGTTCCTTTCATTCCTATTCAATGACCGACTAATATAGCAAATTGCTTTTTCCCCACTAACCACCACCGTAATCGGACGCGTCTGTTTGAACAACAAACGGCCGAGAAAAATCCGGACACGTAAGAATCGGTGCCGTAACCAGACACTCTTTTGCTTTTCTAAAACTCTCCTTACACTCTTTTATCCACGCAAATCTCTTACCTTTCTTTAAGAGATCGGTAAGAGGCCTAACTAAAATTGCAAAATTTGGTACGAACCTTCGGTACCACGAAATTGTCCCTACAAAACTTCTAATTTCCTTCACGTTTTTCGGTGGAGGAATCCTCAACATGCTTTCCACTTTTTCAGGGTCGACGTGAAGTCCATTCCTATCTACTACATACCCAAGAAATTTCAAAGAAGGCCTACAAAAATTACACTTTTCCCTACCTACTTTAAGTCCTGCTTCTCTTAATCTTCTAAAAACTTCTTTGAGAATTTCAAGGTGTTTCTCAAAAGAATCGGTGACGATGATAATGTCATCCAAGTACACAAAGACAAATGATTCTAGATCGGGTCCCAGAACATCGTCAATAAACCTTTGCCAAGTTACCGGGGAGTTGTGTAAGCCGAATGGCGTTCTCAAAAATTGGTAGAGACCCCTTCCCGGCACAGTAAAGGCTGTGTACTTACGCGATTCTTCCTCCATGGGTATCTGCCAGTATGCAGACTTAATGTCTAATGATAACAAAAACTTCGCGTTTCGAAGCTTGTCTAAGATCGCCGAAATAAAGGGTAGTGGATAAGCATCCCTATCAGTAACTTCATTTAGTTTCCTAAAGTCTACGCAGAACCGAAAACTACCGTCCTTTTTCTTTACAAGAAGAATCGGAGATGCCTAAGGACTCTTCGATTTCTCGATCACACCAGCTTCCAACATCTCTTGGAGCGCTTGATCGATACGTTTCTGAATCGCAGGCGACACTGGGTAGTATCGCTGCTTTATCGGTTCTGCGGAGGTCCAAATTTTGTGCTCAACTAAGTTGGTGCACCCTAATCCCTCGGTCATTGACTCAAAAAGTTCTTCTTAAACTAACTCTAACTTTTTTCCCTCATTTTCATCTAAATCTGATTTGTCCCTAATCGCTACCATGTCTGTTATCGACGCCACCATCTCTTGGCTCGAAAAACTCGACATACCCGATCTCAAATCCGGGACTATGCCCGATAGTGCCCAAAAGTCAGCACCTAAGATCAAAAGGTGTGGGAGGTTAGGTATAACCAGACATTCTATCAGTAGAGATTTTTTCTCAACCTCCATAGGTAAAGAGACAGATCCAGCTACTCCTAAACCCGCCCCATCTGCTAACGCTATTGACCCGACACTACTCTTTTCTAATTTAAGTCCTAACTTCTTCAAAATGTTCCAACCATCTCCTCCCACAATAGTGCGTGAAGCACCTGAATCAAGCAATCCTAAGAACTTGATTCCATAAATTTTTACTCCTAAATATGGCCTACTGTCCCTACCATTTGCCGCTAGAGTAAAACTCAGCTGAACTCGATCGTCCAGTTGGTCGCCAGCTGACACAAGAGCCCGTTCCCCATTTCCCGAACACCGCCTACAATCCCTACGAAAAACGCCTACCGCACCACAGCCAAAACAACGTTTCGCAACTGAACAGGTATGGGCAAAATGCCCTTCCCTCTTGCAGTTTTAACACCTAGCTACCTGACGGAATGGGTTAACAGGAGCCGGACTAACAACCGCCACTTGGTTTTGTCCCGAGGTACTGGGCCGGTAACCACACTCCGGTTCTAACAATTTTTTGCCCCTAGAAGGCGGTGTGAAAGCGTCAACGTTCACTTTCAACGAATCTAGTGCCCTACCTAACACTGCAAGATCCTTAACCGTCTTCGGTGTGGCACTTGCGATCTGTAATTGGAAGGGGTCAAAATTTTTCCTCAAAATCGAAAGCATTCTTCACTCTGACAAAGGTTCCGACAATATTCGAAACAGTGTCCTCATTGTGACCAAGTACGCTCCGAAGGTCTCATCCTTCCCCTGCGAACGACGATTGATCTCTTCTAACAAAAGATCATCGTAGTTCGCCGGTAGGAACTCCGCCTTGAGTTCCTTCACGAGCTCTTGCCAATTAAAAATATCCTCCCTAGCCGTCCTAAACCACATAAGCGCCCTACCAGATAAAAGCTCAGAAGCGGATTTAAAAAGATGAGTTTCCGGAACATCGTTCGCCAACCGAAGTTCCTCTACCCTCTCCAAGAAAGAATTTACTGAGGCTCCGTCCGAGTCACCAGTAAATTTCACCCCCAACTTTCCTATACGTTCAGGCCACCTTTGCTGAACCACTAATCTAGGGGGGATTGCCTCGACTCCCTCTACCCTTAGCTCTGGTACCCTAATATTTACTAGCAGGAGATATAGAACTGTTGTCACCCCGGCTTGGAGTAGCTACAATCTCTAAAGCGGACCCCAAAGAAGTCCTAGCTAAATTAATACCTAGCGGAGACCGCGGACTAGTTTCTGTCCGACCAACTTGTGGTTTAAGTTGAGTTTCTACCCTAGCTGGAGTCCTCTTTTTCGGTGACTCCTCCTCTCTATCACTTATCTCACTATCCCCGGTGAGATCACCTAATAAAAACAAAACGTCATTTCTAATGGAACTAATTTCCTCTTCCTCACCTATAGCCTCACAAGGTGTCCTAGCTAATCTACCTATGCACCATTCTATCTTGGTCATGATCTTAATATATTCCGATGATTTCGGATTTTTAGGTGGATCCTTTAAAAGAGATAGTAACCTCGATGACCTCAATGCTTTTCGCATTTCCTCCACCGTCCCTACTCTCAAATCTCTGACCTTCATTTCATTGGCCAGTTCGTACTGTGCTAAACGACCTATATTCATTTTGGTTTAATTAAAAAAGTAAAACCAAAAAAAACAAATTAAAAGTTGGCAACCCTACACTTTTCAAATACCTAAACTCTAAAATTAAAATCAATAAATCGCAAAACAAATTTTTGAGTCTAACTCGTTTGGTAATTCTGTGAACCAGAAACCAAACTATATCCAAAACATAAAATTAAAATTCAATATTGAACTCACTTTAAAAAAAACGTCAGAAAAAAAAAACGAAACTAAAAAGTTGAGTTTTCAAAAAAAACGAAAAAAAAACTTTCAAGTACCTAAATATAATTTATTCTGTTAACCAGAATTTAAGTTCTCCTTTTTAAGATAATTCCTACTTCAGAAATAAAAAAAATTAAGAAGTATAAAAAAAATTGGAAACCCTAAAATACAACCAAAAAAAACAATAAAAAAAGAAATGTAAAAACCTTTACTTGATGTTGAAAAACTAAACTCCAAATTTTAATAAACAAAATTCCATAAAAAAGAATGACCCTGTACTAAATTTACTTTAATATTTCTACTCAAACTGACTGAATATCACTCAATCGCTAGAAAACTAAAACTATCACGAAAGTAATATTAACACTTAAAAAAAAACTCAAGGCAAAAAAACTCAAAACTAAAGAAACAAAATGTCGTCGCTCCAAAACAAATTTCAATATAATAAACAGCAAAAAAAAATTTATCAGAAACTTGTAAAACGCGAATAAAAATGAAAAATGTAATCAAAACAAGGAAAAAAAATATATGAAAAAAAAACAATACCAACAAAAAAAATGCTTGCGACAATAATTTTTTTAACTTATTATATTTGTTTACTTAAGGATGGTGAAACTCCGAATTGTTTACATTCATTCATTCATTGTATATTGGTCTGTCGTATCAACATCGATATTTACATTGGGAACATATTTAATATTGTTTTAAATGTTTAAGTTCATTTTTGTTTTCATCAAAATATATTTTCTTATTAATTAAAAGTTTTGTTGGTTCTAATATCATTTCTTCTTTTATATTTTTAGGTACTGGTAAAATAAGAGCTTCATGAAATGGGATAATATCCTTTGGGATTTGAATGGCAAAAATTATTTGATTGTCACCGAAGGTAGCGCTGCTAACCCTTATTTGTCTGAGTTTATCAAAATCTATGTTATATTCTTCTATCTCGTTAACTGACAAAATATTGTTGGTCAAAATACCTAGTCGGCTACTTAGTATGTTATTTTGAATTTTTTCTATTGTATGGTCCATCTGTTCGAGTCTATTTTCTAATTGTAGGATAATAAGTTCCTCTTGGGATTTCGTTTTTGGAGATTCTAATGTGTTTCCTATTATTCGATTATTTATTTGTTTTATGTTGGTTTGTAATTGGAGATTGATTTTTACTTGTTTATTATTATTTTGAATTAGTTCGTGAGAGGCGTCATTCAGTTCTCTAAGTTTTTCTTCTATGGATAATCTGTCTTCTTCATCCATCGTTCCAAATATAAATTTAAGTATGTTTCCTCCTAAATTGAACAGTCCTCTTTTCTGTCTTTGGTTGCCAGTTTTTTTGTAATATGGAATTTTTCTTTTATGGGATGCCTATCATATTTGTACATGCTACATATATTGCAAGAATTAATTATTTCTGTAATTAAATTACGAAGATTTTTGAAATATATTTTCTTTCTAAGACCTTGCCAATTTTCTTCTATACCTGAATGACTCACTGATCTCTATAATACACTGGATAGCGTATTCATACAAACAAAATGACTCCAATTGAAGATTGTTATACGGTGCGCTTGGCACCAGGTTTGTATAACAGTATAACTTCTTTTTGTCAAAGTGGCTGAACACAATACACGCGAGTCATGGCGCGCGTTCTAATCTTACATTGTTAAAATACATAAAATCTCGTTATAGAACGGTGTTCACATTGGACTGTCTCCTTCGACTTTTTTTCGCGTCTCTGTACTTTATCTCACTCACACTTCATGGTGAGAAAATGATGGCGAAGAAAGTAAGGATTTTTTGATTTTTTGCTTAAGATTGTTCATTTTTTTGGCGTTTTCTTTTGTGATATCTGTTCTCTCTGTCTGTACCTTATCTTTGGCACTTAAATCCTACGGAATCCAATTTTTTTAATTAAAAGCATTTTCCTACTAAGATTTATATTTTGTAAGTGAAATGTTTCTAATTAATCCTTCAACAAGCAAAGATTTTTGTTTTGTTTTAATGACTGCTACATGTCAGAATGAGTCGGATGTGTTCACATTAGGTTTTGTGTCTGTAGCCACAAACGCGATTCTGGGAGTTAAATAGTAGGTGACATTTCTTGCGAATTTGCACAAATTGTAACTAACACTGAATTGTAAATTTTTGTTGTTTGGATAAACGCACAATTTTTTTTTGTTTTGCATCTATTCACTAAAATAAGTTTGTACTTAATCTTATAAAAGGGACATGGTAAATTAAATGCAGTTTGAAATATTTTTTGTGAATTTGAAGGACCATTATTTTTTTGTGTTCAAATTCCTGTCAAATAGAACTCACACAATCATATACAAAAATAAGCCATCTGAAATGGTTGAAAGAAATTCGACACAAGTTTTAATAATCACGCTCATGTGAACGCGCGCCCTGCCGCGTGTCCTGACGCGCGTACTGTGTTCAACCAGTGAACTGAAAAATGTGCGTCAAATTACTTCTTTTTTTTAAAGAAAGACGTCAAAAGGTGCGCTGGCACCAGAATGTCATCTTCAATTGGAAGAATCCATCGTTGAAGACGACTTGAAATATCTTTTCCTAAATTTTTAGTTTGTAACCATTTCAGAGGTTGATGATCTGTTTTAAGATCGAAGGTTTTCCCGTATAAATAAGGTCTTAAATATTTAATTGCCCAAACAATAGCTAACAATTCTTTTTCCGTTGTGGAATAATTACGCTCATGTTCATTGAGAGTTCTTGATATGTAGCTTATCGGATGAGTATCTTGCGAAAGGACAGCTCCAATTGCATGGTTACTAGCATCTGTAGTAACACAAAATTTCTTGTTAAAGTCTGGATATGATAATATGGGTTCCGTAGTTAAATATTCTTTCAAGTCTTCAAATGCCTTAATATATTCTGAATCACTTGCATTGATTTTTGCGTTTTTCTTATGACACTTAGTTAAAGGTAATGCAAGTTTTGCATAATCCTTTATGAACTTCCTGCAATATTCAGTTAGTCCTAAAAAACTTTTAATTTGTTTAGTAGTCTTTGGAATATATAATTATATTTTTAATTGCTTTGATTTTATCGGCATTAGGTTTTACACCATCAGAAGTAATAGTATGACCTAGAAATTGCGTCTCTTTTCTTAAAAAACTACATTTGTCGATTTGAAATTTTAGATTGAAATGTCTAAGCTTTTGAAATATTAAATTAAGATTTATCATGTGTTCTTTGAGTGAAGTTGAAAATACTAATATGTCATCTAAATAGACAACACAAATTTTATTTATCTATTCTTCCAATACTTCATTCATCATGCATTGGAATGTTGCCGGTGCATTCTTAAGTCCGAATGGCATGCGCAAGAACTCATAATGTCCTGAAGGCGTTGAGAAGGCGGTCTTCTCTATGTCCTGGGGATCGTTTTTTATTTGGTGGAAACCTTTGGCTAAATCCAAGGTGGAAAAATATTGACATCTACCTAATTTATCGAGTAGATCGTCTATATTTGGAATTGGGTGTTTAAATTCAATTGTTTTTTCGTTGAGCTTTCTATAGTCAACAACAATTCGCCATTTTTTCTTGCCAGAATTATCTTCTTTTTTAGGTACCACACAGATCGGTGATGCATAAGGTGAAATACTTTTTCTTATAATTCCATCTTCAATCATTTGAGGAATTTGTCTACTTATCTCTTCTTCGTGTACTTTAGGATATCTATAAATTTTTGTATATACTGGTGCGTCATCAGTCGTTCTTATTTTATGCATTGTTTGTGTCGTAGAACTTAGTTTATCTCCTTCTTTATAAAAAAGGTCACTATTTTTATGGAGGAACTCTTGAAGTTCTCTTTGTTCTTCAAGATTTAATTCATCAGATATTAATTGTTTTATACTCAAGTGATTTACGCTCAAGTGAGTTATGTCTATATATTCATATGAACATTGTTTTTCCTCATTATATTTTTCAAGTGGAATTTTATTTTTATTTATTTCAACATAGCCTTGCTTAAAATCTATGATGGCTTCAATTGGTTTGAGTACATTAGTACCTAGAATACCATCGAATTTTTTATTTTTAAAGTCTAATAATTTCCAACACATTGTGGATCCATATTCTTTGAATTCCACAGGTAATGGAGTTATTATTTCTTCACTTATATATGTTTTAGTGTCTACGGTATTTATAGATAATTGGTTACTTAATTTTATTCTTTTATAATTAATTAATTTATTTGTATTTAGAAGGGATATGGAAGCACCCTTGTCTACTAAAATTTTTAGAAATTGGTTATCGATTCTGATTGTTATTATGGGAAGTGTCTCGACTTCCCTGGATAAATAAAATTTACACTTGATTCTTCGGTTGCAAGGGGGTTAGTATCAATAACTTCAACGGGGTCAGTACTATTAACGTCCATTGGACTAGGATTATTTCTATATTGATAAGATGGATTAAAACCGAATCTGTAATTAGCGTTAGGATTACGGTTACCCAAAACTTGCTGATTATTTGCACGAACTTGCGAAGAATTATTTATATCAATTCTAGGTCTATAATTTGAATTATAAGTATTGTTGTATTGTCCGTTCGGTACATATGGCTTAACTTGCCGTTGATTATTTTGTTGTTGTGTATTTTGTCTGAATGGATTACGGTGAGTTTGAATTTGGTTGTTATGTCGGTGAGAGTCATTTTTATGTTGATTAGACTTATGTGAATTTGAATTCTTATTTTGGTAATTTTGTTTTCCTATGTCATTTTGTCTTGTATGTGCTTTTTCTTCATTTAAGAAACCTGCTGATGTGAGTTCATGTAAACATAACTCTATAGTTGATGGTTTTAATGCATATAAGACCGTTCTCATATGCTGTGCGAGTTTTTCTTTAAAAGTTTTTAAAGCTATTTCAATATTTCTTTGTAAATCTTGTTGATTACCTTCCTGTAGACACTTTTGATTTAATAAACTCAGAGTCTTTTGTATATAATTATAAAAGTTATAAACGTCACCTCGGTATTGAGCATTTCTTAGATCTTCATAAAGTTGGTTTGAAGATTTAAACCCTGAGAAATTTAATATTAGCATTGATTTTATATCTAACCATCTACTTAAGTGGTTATGTATTTCAATTGCTTGCCTGGCTATGCCAGTAAGCTTACTTTTTACAATATTCATGCACATTGTTTGTGCTTGTTGATTATACAGGTTTAAGGTGGGAATAATGTTATCAACATTGGCAAGGAAGATAGGAAGATCTTCTTTGCGGCCGTCGAAACATTGAATTTTTTCCAAATATTTTAATGGATTTAAATTTAAACTTAAATTACCAGGTTGGATAACAACCAGCTCGTCGGGCTGCTTGTTGTGCTGCTTGTTGTGCTGCTTGTTGGGCTGCTTGTTGTGCTGCTTGTTGGGCTGCTTGTTGTGCTGCTTGTTGGGCTGCTTGTTGTGCTGCTTGTTGGGCTGCTTGTTGTGCAGCTTGTTGCTGTTGTTGGGCATTCATGATGCGATTTTATTATTTTTTTTTTTTTTATTATTATTTCTTTGTCCAGGTGTAAGTATTGAAATGTTTTAGTGTATTTTTTTTTTTTTATACACTTTAAGTTCTTTATATATTTTCTTTTTTATTAACTATAGGTATTTGTTAATATTCAGTTAACAACCATTTACAGGTTTTTTTTTTTTATTATTATTTTTGGGTTAATTTTCGATTAACACTCCCGCATTGTTTTTTTTTTTATATATATTAATTGTTCTCGGTTCCTCTACGGATATTGAAATATGAGATTTTAATTCTTCTTGAATTTCCCGATTTCACAATTATCATTTATTTAACATATGCGGTTCGACCACTAGATAGGATTTTTATTTATTAATCTACTTTTAATATTTTTTAATCCTATCCTACCGACTGCGCCAATTAACTATGAAATAAAACAGTCTGTTTTTAAAAAAAAAACATCAATACATTTTTTATTTAATTAATGTAAAGAATGAACATGTTTCTTCAAATGGTTCTTATGAACTGAACTCTCAGATCATGCTCATGATGATCTTTTTGTTATGTTTATTTCAAATTATGCTTACTCAGCAGACTCTGTCATTTTTAAGATAAAGAATAGGGATGGTTGGTGTTATTAAATTGTAGCTTATTATATTTGTTAACTTAAGGTTGGTGAAACTCCGAATTGCTTACATTCATTCATTCATTGTATATTGGTTTGTCGTATCAACATCGACAATCTCATTTAACGACGGTATATTGGATTTTAACATAACTCGCGCGACGATAAAAAAAATAAGTGATTTGACAGACGGTCAAAACACCAAGAAGAAAAGAGCTAAAGAGAATAAAAAAAGTGCACACAAGCAGCACGATAAAAATAAGCTGCCAACAACGACTGCTTAGCTGGGGTGGGTTCTCTCTGTGGAAGAATTATGCCAACGAGAATAAATTTAATAATCGTTTTAATCAATCGATTAAAACGAAAGAATTATTTTCTTACAAGTACAGTGGGGCACTTGTAAGAAAAAGCGGCCGCCAGGAATTTTAATTAGGCTAAATTAGCAAAATTCCAAATCTAATTTTATGAAAAGTACAACCAATAGCGAAGTGAAAAACAACAATTTGAATGTAAGGAAATAAAACAGAGTTTGTATGCACTTTAAAATAGATTTTATTTGGGAAACCGTGGGCGAACCCTGGATTAAAACCCAAAATTTTTTTAACAAAAAGGATACAATAGGGGAAGATTCATAGGCTAACGGAGAACCGCTTAGCCGATAAGAAATAAAGAAAATGGGCCGTTAACTCGCGTAAAAAAAAAAATTTCCGTATCCAACCACTAATTAGGATTTTTAGACGAAATAAAGAATAAATTGAATCGAACGATTGGCAAACAAAAGTCTATCGGAATTCCACAAGCACTAACGAGAATATTAATAAAAAAATAACCACTCTACTTATCTTTTTTTTTTCTTCGCCTCCTCTATCTCCTCGAAATAATTTGTTTCTCCTCAATTTCTCGAACCTCGAATCACCTTTTCTTTCCTATTTTCTTCGATCCTTTTCAATTCAAATTTAATCCCCAAAACTTTTCCTCGATTTTTATTTTCCTTTTTTTCTTCTTCTCGAATTTGTTTTTTTTTTTTTTTCAAAACGCAACTTGTCACTTGGTTAGCTCTCCTAAGAGTAGCTTTCCAAATTCTACCGATTTCCTCCCTCGACCAATTCAATCACAGTTACATTCACATATTCAGCCATTCGCTTTCGTGATCATCGGTCACGGGATGCCGGCTTCCTGGAAAGCTACGTGCTCTCCTAGAAAGCCGCCGTTGTTGAATCTCAACGAAACTTTACAACCACTCTCACAAACACGGAGTCAACAAGTTGTTGGATGTCTTTCCAAAACTTGCCGAATCTTAATGGCGAGTTTAGACCCATTCCAAACTAAATATTTCGAGAAAAATTAAAAAGAATTAAAACCGAGAAAAAGCTTTCGCTAGGCATTCTCCTAGTTAACACAATTTACACGCGGGTGATTCGAAGCACGAAACAAAACCATACAGAAACTATTCTTTCGAGATGAGAGAGAGAAAGGCACATTTCAAAATCGCGAACCCTACTTTTCTAGTTAAAAATTCCGATAGACTTTTTGTGTTTAAAATTAATAAAGATAAGAAATTTTACAAATTCAAAAACGTTAACTACCCATTTCATTACAATAATAAAGTTACGTTAATTTAATTTAAGTTTAGATAAAAGTAAGAGTCAAGCTGACTCGTTACTTCTTCAGCTCATCCGCTGGCATCATGAGACCGCCCGTCTGCATGGTTAAGTCTCCTGGATTTGGAACCATCGTTCCTATCGAAGTTGGAAGCCACTGGAACACCTGTTTTTGTCGCTTTAGCAAAATGCTGGCTAAGTACACCAATGGTTGATGGTACCACGGTTGCCCTCAACATCACCAGTATTTTTCAGCAGCCACGAAAAATAAAAGGGGAGTGAAGGAATTGAAGGCTGGTCATTGTTGCGGTAAATTTTACCGTAACACGATGTCAATGTTTATCATCGCAACAGAGCTTCCAATGACAACATGTACACGAGCCAACAACAGTGCTTCAACATTATCGGTTTTTCCTTTCGCACTTGTCAGTGATAACACCAGCAACACAACCTGTCAGCTGACGTACCAATACCAACCTTAAGCCATGAACAGGGATGTCATGTAGGAATTATCTGTCTGCCAAAGCGAACAAATTAATTTTAATATTGTATTATATAAAATATCAGGATTAAAAAATAAATTACTTTTCGCTAGTTTTTTTAATTATTTACAAAGTTTTGATATTATAATTTTATTAGAAACATTTATTGAAGTAGGAAAAGAATCTGAATTTTCTAAGGGCCAGTTTCACAGTCAGAAAAGTAAAACTTAAGTGGGGAATTTGAAAGATCGGGACAAGGAAAGGTCAATCAATTGATCTCTCGTCGATTTGCAACAGATGGAAGTACTCGAAGGACATAATATTTTAGTAACAATTTCTGGAAAGAAGAATGGTGTACGTGTGTATTATCTTTCATGGTTAAAGTTAAAAATCCTAAGAACCGATGGTCTACCAGACCAAATGAAACGTCGCAATGGTTGGATAAATGTCGGAGATCTTCAAGGTGCTGTACATTTTAAAAATAGTTAAATACGAAAGGATTAAGTTCCTAGTGATTCTAAAGACTCGATTATATATATATTTCTCTGATATAGCAATAGCCATGACTGTGAGGTAGCATTGGCATTCTCCACAACAATTGCACCCCAGAATACCAGACCAAGGAATTACATAAAGTTAAAAACTAAAACGTTATCACTCAGTAATCTTACCATAGAACACAGTTGGCGATGTGCCAGAATCTATTCAATTACACCCAATGGTTAACTGGGCGGTAATTTTCTTAGCATTGTTACATCGCTTGCTATCGATTTCCGCAAAAAATAACCCCATTTAAAATTGGGAACAATAATAACAACTGATTTGATAACCGCACCAAGTGGTCAATGAAAATGGTGAGTTGTTGATCGCTCGAACAGATTAAAAGCTCGTATCTATCCCATCCTTACGCATCGAAAGACAGTAATAAACAGTTGCTAGTCGGATTGGCAATTGAAACGAGACTTTAAGATAGGATTGTCTCAAATTGCTTGTGTCGAGTGTAGTTGATGTTATTGTGCATCACAAGGAAATTCTCAAGCAACAGCTGTTTATCAGATTGAAGCATTCAATCAATTGGTTCATTAAAAATATTGTTCTATGCAAGGTTAATTGTAAAACTTGTTGCTGTTCAATTGGAGATCTTACTAATTTTCTTTAAAATCTTCTAGATATTAAAAAAATAACTATATAAAAACAGTCATAATTTGCTTATTATTTTTTTATTAAATCATTTATGTTTTCTAATATATAAACTAAATACATATATTAATAACGTAATCGTTCTTACTAACACATGTCTATATATACCTTGGGTTCTATTATTCTTTTGCATGTTAAAATTGGATTGTTTTTTAATGTTAACAGTAGCCGTGTTTTTTTTGCAAGTCCATATAAATTTGTCGATGGCATACTACGCATGAGCAATTCTAGCTTAATTTAAACCCCCTATAGAGAAATTCAACTATTCAAACCCAAATCGAAAGGCATTTAAGTTTTATATACGAAAATATATGTATGTTTAAGCAACAAGTGCAAGGTTGGTATCGCTATGTTAATATTTTTAAAATTGTGTTTTTAAGCGCTTAAGAAATAATTTCCATGTAAAATACAACAACAATTCCCCTTAATTGGCAGCGATATACATATCCGCTTATGAATTATGTTATATCAGTGTTGAATACAAACATTTTAAGACCAAAAAGTATAGCTACTGATTTTATTCAAAATTATAAATCTAATTCATCTAAACGGCAACTTTTCTCTTTTGATTTTGAACTATTATTTGTTTATACATTTCTTGCAAAAACAATGAAGCCTGACTTATAAAATTGATTCGAAATATCTTTTTTAGTTTAGTTTATTTCATCAAACAAAGTTACAGTGCTTTAGTGATTACTTAATAGTAATATAATATTAAAAACAAAATTAAAAATAAACAATAAGTACATAATAAATTAAACATTGCCACCATAAAGGTTACTTAAAATTAAAAGCAAATTATTTTTAAATGAAAATCTACTCAGGCTAAAATCGATCATATCGCAAACGCTATTAGTTTCTCTTAAACACCTAGACAATGGTTCGTTGGCTGCACAATTTGTTCTGTGGTACGGAATCTGCAACCTCGCAGGAACATGAAAGTTAATTAAGGCCAAAATATCGGAACAATCAATATGATTGGCCAATACGTCACGAATGAACATAACCTCAGAGAACTTTCTTCGAATGTTGAGAGGCAAGATTCCAAATAAATTAAATCTTGTCCTATGAAGCCTTTTCACTAATACTGTAGTGTGGCAACACTTCCAAAAGAAGAAAACGAAAGAGAGAAATGTAAAGAAAAAAACTATAAGCAGAAAGAGACTGCCGGTTAGGTAGGGATATTGATATATGTGAAATAAACATTCGATTGTGAACCAGTAAGCAAGACGGACGTGTATTATTTTTACCAAACGAAAGTACAAACGAGTTATATTTTTCAATTAAGAAATAACCTTACAATCTCAGAAGTGGGATAAGTAAACCTCCCCTCGCGTAAATATAAACATTACAATATTATACACGCGACCATCCATACACAAGAAAAAAAGAGTGAAATGTGTGAAAAAAAATATATACTTACTTTTAGTCTTAAAACATTTCCAAACGAGCGTCCCTTCT
Organism: Leucozona laternaria; assembly: GCA_932273885.2. Classification (NCBI taxonomy): domain Eukaryota; kingdom Metazoa; phylum Arthropoda; class Insecta; order Diptera; family Syrphidae; genus Leucozona; species Leucozona laternaria. Next base: position 84,578,001 of record OW026366.1, on the reverse strand, counting down.
AGAAGACTATATATACCCTCGCGAAAAAAAAATATTTTGCCATTGAAATTAAATTCAAACGAACGAGCGTCTTTCTAATAAAAAGTATATAAATATATACTTATACACAATCATCAACGAAAGAGTGTCCCTCGCGAAAAATATATTTTTCCGATTAAACAAAATTCAAACGAGCGTCCCTCCAACGAAAAATATATAAATACCTATATACATTCCAACGAGCGTCCATTGTATATAAACTCTATAGTACTCTCATGGAACAAATTTTTTTACTTGGGCCTCGGTAAAAGTAAAATTGACGTTGCAGACTGAGAGGATTCTATATATATTCAACTGTGAGCAGAGTTAAGAGAGCAAACAAGAAAGGGAAGGTTATATTATTTTCAATTCCTATATTAATAAAGGGAGATAAAATTGAATCAGTTGTTCGCGTCATGGCAACGACAACAATTAGGAGGAGCAAATTAAATTTTTTTGTCATTTTTTGACGTTTCTTTTTGAAGAATACATTTTTTGGTTCCTATGAGCTATAGACTTATATTCATATGTTTATACATTATGCTTTTTATTTTTCAGCAAGATTTGAATTTGTTTTTAGATTTTCAGTTTTGTTGATTTTCAAAGCAACGTTATTAAATTTCACAATACCTTGTGCAATACAACGTTGCTATAGTTTGAATTATGCTGTATATGTATACCCACTTTTAAAGTATATCAGATAGGTGTACATAGGTATACCTATTATATTTCTGTTAGGCTTTTTTTTATCGTAGGTAGGTATTTTATTATTTTTGTTATTCAAAACGAAGAAAACTGGAATTTTGAATAGCAAAAATAATAATTAAGTAGTTACTTATGTAGGTGAGGTAGGTATAATCCTTTTTTAACTTTTAGGTTGGTATGTAGGTGGGTACATAAATATTAATGTAGGGATGAAGGTACGTGGGTGGGTATCCACAGGGTGGTACCGATTAAGATATTGAGTTTTTTGAATATTTTTTTCAAAAAAGTTTTTTTGTTTAACTTTTAGGTAGGAAGAATAAATACTAATTTCGGGATGTAGGTACCTAGGTAGGTTTTGATCATCGCAGGTAGGTATTTTATTATTTTTGTTATTCAAAAGGAAGAAAATTGGAATTTTGAATAACAAAAATAATAATTATGTATAGGTACCTACCTATTATGTATTACGTAGCTAGGTAGGTAGGTATAATCATTTTAATAATTTGTTTTTTTTAACTTTTAGGTAGGCAGGTGGCTTCATAAATATTAATGTACATAATGTAGGTTCGCGGTTATGAACAGGGTGGTAGGTATACCTACCTATTAAGATATTGATTTTTTAAACATTTAATAAAAATATAGGTAGGTACATATATATGTATTTGGTAGGTAGGTAGGTTTGTCAGTTTTAAATATTAACTACCTACCCACCCATGCACCTATTAAAGATTATTTTCAAAGAAAATCAAATAGGTACCTTATACATACATACCTATACCTACCTTTATTTTTCGAAAAAAATAGCACCTACCTATCTATTGGTAGGTAGGTATATGTAAGTTATAGACAAAATTCAAAAGAAATTTGGTTCGTAGGTATTTTGAAAATAATTTGAAAATTAAATTCAATGATTTTATTCGACAAAATACCAATTTCGCAAAATTTGAAAAAAAACAAATGTTTTTTATTTGGAAAAAAGTTTGCTTTCATCAGCTGACAATTTTTCAAAAATTAAAAAAAATTAAGTTTAGCTTACCAATTTTGAAATTTAATTGAAATACACTTAAAAGCTATTTTCAAAAAAAAAATTAATTAAATTTTTCCGAAAAAAATAGTTTTTATCAGTAGACAATTTTTAAAAATTTAAAAAAACAGGAAAAATTTGGTTTTTGAGTTTGAAAAAATAATTGCAATACTCCTAAAACTATTTTTTTCAAAAAAAAAACTAAGCAAATTATTTCAAAAAAAAAATAGTTCATGAAAATAGACGATTTTGAAAATTCTGAAAAAAAATGAAAAATTTGGTGTTTTTTTGAAAAAAATCTTAAAAACTATTTTTTTCAAAAAAATTAAGCAAATTATGTCGAAAAAATAGTTTGCATGAATAAAGACAATTTTGAAAATTATGAAAAAAATCAAAAATTTTGTGTTTTTGTTTGAAAAAATAGTTGCAAGACTCCTGAAAACTATTTTTTCAAAAAAATTAAGGAAATTATTTCGAAAAAAAATAGTTTTTTTGAATGCAAATAATTTTGAAAAATTGAAAAAGACAAGACTTTGGAGTATACAATTGTAATACTCCTAAACTATTTTTTTTTAAATAAAATTAAGTTAAAAAAGATTTTTTGTGAGAATAAATAAAAATTTATTGTTTCAAAATGACCTATTAAACTTATTCGCAAACAAATAATCCCACTCCCACTCAAACACCCACTTAGTCGTTACTATAAGAAACAAACAAACCTATATCCCCAATTTTACTAAAAAAAAACGGTCAAACTTATATGAAAAAGTAAGACGTGCTTACCACATTTGTTAAATGTTTAGCATTTCAAACCGATTTCTTACAAAATTTAACTTAATTAAGTATTTCTAACTTGTGTCATCAGCATGTTTTTATTAAATTAAAGCCTAATGCAGAAAAATAAGTGTCTTGTTTTAACTTTCCAGAACATTGATAATTAATTTTCAAGAAAAAGCACACTAATTTTAATTTAATTAGGATAATTTTCTCTTCTTAAAGTCTAAACTTTAAATTTGGCTGAATAAAAAACCTAAGGGCACATGAATTTAAAAATTAAATGAAAAACTGCACGTAATAAATTCATCAGATGATAGGCAGGTATGATGGTTAATTTAAAACTTTTCAAGTTTCAGCTCAAACGGATTTTTTTTCTTCAGTTCTTAACTAATTTAAATATTTTGATGTCCAGCTCAATTTATGAAAAAGTTCAAAAAAAATATTTACGTGCACTTCTGATTCAACAAATACACTGTCTAAGTTTCAGCTCAATCTGATGGTTAGTTTAGATTTTACAACATAAACGAACAATCATCTGTGTATATGTACCTACATACATACCTATATAGATACAAATAAATACCTACCTAATGTAAGGCATCTAACTTGAGTTCATAAAAAATCTTAAATAGAGCCATTCTTATACCTTCGTATAGTACCTATTTACATAACTGAAATCTCAACGGAAAACCTCTACCTACAAAAGTGTATAACATCCTTCGCTAAAAAATTCAGTCAAAAAGTATTTATTCAAAACAAAATTATTTTTCTCAGTGGTAACCGAGATTAAATAATTTACATGCATATTATACATTTATGGGCATTCTCAGTCTTACGTCACAGCACGCATATACCTATATGCATATTATACATTTGCTCTATACCCAAACACAAACACACGTCACAGCAATTACAAAAATTCAGCCTTTTTTTGAAGAATATATTATTTTCGTTCTTTCTATACCCAAAAAACAAACAAAAAAAAAATATTTTCCCCTTTCTATAAAAAATGATAAAAGCAAAAAGAACAAATTAGCTTTTTTCCTGTCCCCCTTGAACTCCCATACATTTTGTATAGGTTCTTCTCTATCGTCAATTTTCCATTAGCCTTCATTATAATTCTCTTATTTATCTCTTACTTTTAATTAAATTATTTCCTACTCTGCCTACTCTTAAAACTGGACACCTAAGTCTGCACAAATTTTAGTTAAGCCGCGGTTGCCCAGGTGGCGTCGCTTTCGTTCCTCTTCATGATAGTACTATAAAAATATATATACAATGGAGCGTCCTTTCCAACGAAACAGTATATAACATTATATACACATAAACATTCCATCGTATTGTACGTTTTGTGTATCTTTCCCCTCTGTATAAATTCTTGTGAAAACCACCACCATGGAATATGAAAACTTATCAGCCACACAACTGAAGGCTTGGCTGCAAAAACTGGAAAAAAAATCGAACGGCAGCAAAAGAGAATAGAGGTCTTCCAAGATTTGTCTTTGTCTTTTCTCTTTCTAATTTGACATCTAAAAACAACAACAAAAAAAGTCCCTGGTTGGAAAATATTTACATGCTCTTGGCAGTGTTAAAATCCGGTCATTTGATTATTTTTTGTATTTGGAACTGAAAACTTAAATTAGCGATCGAATTACGTATTAATTAGTGTTTAAACATTTTAGTGAACATTTTTTCAAGTGTTTGATACAAAAAAACTAATTTTATTACACATTAATCACTATTATTAAACACAAGACTTTTTTGGCTCGCCTTGGTGCCTTCGGCATTTGGTTTTGTTTTCCAACCAGGGAGTGCTGTCAGATTGTTTTTTTTTTATTTCACACTGACACTTCTGACATTTGGTGGCAGAGATCCATTGCTGTTGCGGTTGTTGGCGGTTCCAGAAGTTGAACGATGCAGTTTCCCCTCAATGGAAAACAACGAAGAGGAAGACCAAGACAACATTGGCAATGATGACGGCATCGAAAAAAAACAACGTGCCCATACAAGCAGAGGTAGACGAAACAATTATGAGTGATGACGGCGGTGAGGCCAGTGCAACGAACAGACGAGAGCTGGAATTATTAAAACGAGAGATGGAAATACTAAAGAAAGAAAAAGAACTCATAGAACGAGAGAATAAAATACTAAGTCCCCTTTCACACGAGGAAACCGAGTTGCCAGCAACAATCAGTTTGTGGGTGAGAAGGGCAAGAAGTAAGAGGGGAAAATTAAATCTCCCCGGTCAACGATTCGAGGAGATTTTTTTGACATTCCTCTTCACACACACAGTAGAGTGTGTTCAACCGAGCTATTTTAAAGGGAAAATACAGAAAGTTTCCACGATTTTGTTTCTTCGTGTGAAAGGTACAGGAGATTTTAAGGAAATTAAAAGAAAACGTCAAAAAAATCTCCAGCAACTTGTTTCCTCGTGTGAAAGGGGACTAAGACAAATGAAATGAGTGAAATAAATATTCAACCTGATGACAGACCGACGAGTGAAAACCAAATGAGTGCAAGACAAATGACAGGAAGACAAATGACAGAAAGGCAAATGACAGGGTCCGGAGTTGATGATACTAAAATACCTTTTAGTACTATAAAAGAATTACTCCTAGAATACGACGGTGGTCCGATGCTGGATATCTGGTTCAGTCAAGTAACAAATTTGGGCCTAGTGTATAATTTGGACGACTAATGCACTTCGTACTTTAATGCTGTCCAAAATAAAAGGAAAAGTGCAAAAATGGTTATACACGAAACCTAACTTCATCAAGGAGAACCTAGATGAATTGAAGCGACAAATGATGGAGTTGTTCGGCAGACGAGAGGACAAGATGACAGTTCGAAGGCGATTCGAAGCACGATAGTGGAAGCTGGACGAGAATTTTATCGACTACTATAACGACAAGATAATGCTCACCCATGGTTTGGATTTTGACGAAGAGGAGTTGGTGGAGTAAATTATCGAAGGTTTCTCAGACCTAAACCTTAGATTACAAGCGCTCATCAATTGCTACACCACTCGCACTCAGTTGTTACGTGCATTCGAAAAAATCCAACAAAAAGGAATGTTCCAGTACCAAGCACATCTGGACAAAAGCAGTCAACCGAGAGCACACTGGACAAGAAGATTAGATGCTACAACTGCAATTCAATGGGGCACATGGCTAACATTTGTCGGAAGCCAAAGAGAGAACCAGGTGCGTGCCATGTTTGTGGCAAACAGGGCCACTTGGCAGCTATTTGTCCAGATAGGAAGGCGTTGCAGGTGAAAGGCGTTAACCAAATCCAATTTGACGAGGAAGACGACGACTATGTAAGAAATTTTAAAATTATATTTAAGAATGACAGTTGCTTATACATTATTTATTTAGGATGTTTAATTGACACCGGCAGTCCGATCACCCTAATAAGGGAAATGTACTTACCACCAGTTTTGAAAAACAAATTAGATTTAAGTAAAACAAATGTAAACTTTGCAGGGATAAATAAAAGCCCATTATCCGTAAAAGAAAATATTAAATGTGTTATTGTTTTTGAAGACAAAGAAATACAAATTGATGTAGTTGTGGTATGAGACCACACTATGAATTATCCAATAATTTTAGGCCGAGACTTTCTGAAGAAAGCAAACATTAATATTGTTGCACTCTTTCCGACCGAAACCGAAACCGACCAAAACAAATAAATATTATTAAAACTAATAAATTTAATGCGAACGAGCCAACAAAAATAACACGACCGGCGGCGACGAGTATACCACGACTTTTGGTTAGACGAATGTCAACCAAAGGAGAAATGGGGAACGAAAACAAGATCGGTTTCCAAGAAGTGCAACAGGTAGCACTTCCAATGCTACCACCACGGCTAGGTCACAATTAGGGGTGGGTTTTCACGAATTGAATTTTTATTGTGTCGAATCAAATTGATTCGACTAATTAATTAAAAGATGATGTTTTTTTGTATGCCACAGGGGCGAAGTACCTGAAAATAAAAGAAAAAGGGCGCCAGCAATTTTTTTTGAAAAATAAGGAAATTGCAAACCTTTGGAGCGAAACCGACGGTGAAAGCAATTATTAAGTAATAAGAACCAATTTTGAGTTTGAAACTAAAGATTTTAATCGAATTTACTTTGCTTGGGAAGCCTTGCAAATGGAGGGCTAAGACCCAAGATCTTTTGAACAAAAGAGAACAAAGAATGTCTTAAAACAAAGATGGACCGTTAACACTTCGTCCCGAAAGGAATGAACGGATAAATTAAACGGGTCACGAGTTCCGCAATTTCGGAAATTCACGAAAGCAAAAGTCAAACCGATATAAAGACTTCTTTTTTAAGTCGTTCACAAATAAAACTAACAAAAAAACTATTTTGTGTCCAAAGGGACTACCACTATACTTATCTGTTTAAAACAAACGCAACTGCCAATTCCTCCTGCCTCTCCTGCTATTCCTGGTCACTCTGCACCAACTTTCACTATCCTTCTTTCCTTGACCAAAAGAAGTTCTCCCAAAACCTTTTCTTCATCTTTCACGAAATTCAATTCCAAAAAAACGCACACTTGAGTTTCTTTTCTTTTTCTTCCAAAATGTTCCTTCGATTTTTTGATGAACTTGTCGCTCACTATCAATCTGGGTAAAAAGTGATCTCCCAGGCTTTCACCATGCCTGGGCGACCTCTTCTTTTTTCCAATGCCCAAGTGCTTTCGGCCAATCAGTGACGTGGGTTTCGGTCACGTCATTACTCAGCAACACTCAGCATATTGGCGTGAGTGAGCCAACGTAGTTGAAACCCAGCAGCCCTTCCTACTCGCACTTTACACCCCAGCTTCGTGCACCGTCACCATTGAATTCGCCGACCACTTGTATGACTTCCAGTGGGCGGCAATTCAATGGGTGCATCCAGCCACCTATTCTCACCCACTAAACCTTTTTTTAAAAGAAAGTTTCGGAAAACTGAAAAGAAACTCAATATTTTTTTTCGCGTTCATTTTTCCCCGACAATTAAAAAACACTTGTACTGAAAATTGGTGAAAAGCTTGATTCAAAACACAATTTTTGAGAAGGAGAGATTGGCAGTATAAAATATCCTATAACGCGAATTTAATCTAAACCGTTGGACTTTTGCGCAGATTTTGGGAATACTTGGGCCTAGCCGTTAACGTTCCATCTTTTACAAATAACTTTAATATATATGTATGTTTGAACGATAGGTTGGGCAGCAAGCCATTCTCACACAGAGTAACTTCCGCAACCGAGAACCAAGTGTCGCTCGGGCTATTTTCTGGATTTGGATTGACCAGACCATCCGTCTGTCAATAAATTGTTTGTACTGGGGACCATCTGTCACCCACACGAGATCGGAGCAGTAGAGTGGATCACCCATCCACTTCAAATGTCAAAATTGACAACTTCAGTTTTGTTATTTCAAAATACTGAGAGAACGAACCGATGGCTGATGGACCATGGCTGCCCTTCTCTTTCTCTCAGTATATTGAAGTCAACACCTGTAGGGAAAAGAAGAAATGGAGAAGGAAGGAACAAGGATTTGGACGATTGAAAGAGTGACTTTTGTTGCGGTAAATTTTACCGTGACAAACTCCACCCTTTCCTCCTTGGAAATGTGTTTATCTTTTTTTTTAAAAAGTAAACCATTTCCTACGGATGGGCCTGGGAAACGATACAACAAAGAAACCCATCAGGCCAAATATGGCAGTCTAAAACAAAAAACATTAAAACCAAAAGTGAAAATTCAAAACAACCAAAAAAAAAAAACTTTACTTTACATGGGACTTTTAAGACTCAATCATTTTCAAAAGGAAAATTATACGGTTTAAGATCTTTCGTGTGCCAAGTGCCACGATCTTTTCCATTGTCATCTTCAAGGACATAATGTCCAAGGAGATAACCTTTTCCGAACTTTAAAAGGCCCGACATACTTCGGTGCCAATTTTGCAGCATAGTAGTTTGCCGCATTTGACAAATCAAAATTTCTACGCCATACAACATCATTCGGAAGATATTGAATATCTCACCTCCTGAAGTTGTATGCTTTTGCAGATTTCTTGGACGCTGTTCGAAGTTTGACAGCTATGTCCGCCCTAAGTCTCCTAAATCTTTCTCCTATATCTCCTACTGATTCTTTTATTTGATTTGTGTCTATACCCTGATCACTGATTACTACTTCTTCTCTACCACTCGTACACATTTCTTTACCGAAATTGGCATAATATGGCGAAACTCCTAATACCTCATGTTGAGAGGTGCGTATAGCACAAGCTACCTTAGCTAATTGAGAATCCCAAATTCGGTGATTCTCTGAAACATAAGCTCTCAACGTTGTTTTAATAATTTGGTTAATTCTCTCCACGGGGTTAGCCTGAGGATGATAGTGTGGTGTAAACCTAATCTTAGTTGAATATCCCTCACAAAGCTGTTTTAATTCCCTACTCCTAAATTGAGGACCATTGTCGCAGATGACAACTTTTGGAACTCCAAATAACAGGAAAACATTATCCTCCAACTCTTTGCATACTGCCTTTGCAGTAGCAGACCTCAGTGCAAATAGCAACGGAAACTTAGTTAGGTAATCTACAACTGTAAGGATGTGCATAGATCCTCTACTCGACTTGGGTAACGGCCCTACTAAATCCACACTTATCATCTCCCACGGAGAAGAAACTCCTATCCTCTCAGTCATTAGACCGGCTGGTTTATCATTCACTGGTTTCACTTGCTGACAAATGCTACATTTCCTAACATAACTTGCAACATCTCTTCTCATTTTCGGCCAATAGTACTTAGCTCCTACTCTAGCGAATGTTTTTCGCACCCCCATGTGTCCAGCTAACGGACTATCATGGCAGTCTTTCAAAATCCCTAACCTATCACTTTTGCCTACCACTCTTCATTATTTTCATGTGTCGATTTGACAAACTTATATAGTCGGCCACTTTCTACTCTCCAAGCAGGATAATCTAACGGATTCGACTCAACTGCCAAAATCATTTTCGCCACCAAGGGTCTAAATCCTCATCCGAAATCCCAGCCACTACTGGAACTTCCCGAGATAACATGTCCGGCACGACATGGTCTTTTCCCTTGCGATGAATGATCTTGAAATCGAACTGCTGAAGGCGAACCGCCCATCGCGCTAATCTACCTTGTGGGTCCTTGAAGTTACTCAATCAAACAAGTGAGTAATGATCTGTTATGACCGTGAATCGAACTCCTTCGATGTACGGCCGCAACTTCTCAACCGCCCACAAAACTCCTAAACATTCCTTCTCAGTAGTGGAATAGTTCATCTCACTTCTATTAAGTGACCTACTCAGGTAACAAATTACCTTTTCCCCCTCCTCGAAAGTTTGGGTAAGTACGGCCCCGATACCGTAATCAGACGCGTCGGTTTGGACCACAAATGGAAGACTGAAATCGGGACAGGTCAAAATGGGAGCCGTGATCAAGTATTCCTTGGCTTTCCTAAAAGAGTCTTCGCATTCCTCAGTCCAGACGAATTTTTTGCTCTTTTTCAACAAATCTGTTAAAGGCCTAACTACTGTCGCGAAATTCGGTACGAAACGCCTGTACCAAGAAACAGTCCCTACAAAACTTCTAACTTCCTTAACATTTTTGGGTGCAGGTATCCTAACCATACTCTCAACTTTTTCCGGATCAACGTGTAATCCGTTCCTATCTACTACATAACCTAAAAATTTAAGGGATGGCCTGCAAAAATTGCATTTATCCCGCCCCACTTTTAACCCTGCGTCACGAAGTCTCTTCAAAACTTCGTTAAGTATTTCTAAGTGTTTTTCAAAGGTATCTGTGACGATAATAATATCGTCCAGATACACAAAAACGAATGGCTCCAACTCTGGCCCTAAAACGCTATCAATGAACCTCTGCCATATTGCAGGAGCATTGTGCAGTTCAAAAGGCATGCGTTTAAATTGAAACAAACCCCTACCCGGAACCGTGAAAGCTGTAAACTTTCGAGATTCTTCCGACATAGGAATTTGCCAATAAGCTGACTTAATGTCAAGCGATGTAAGAAACCTAGCATTCCTAAGCTTATCCAAAATCGCCGAGATTATTGGAAGTGGATAAGCATCCCTTTCTGTAACCTGATTTAATTTTCTATAATCGACGCAGAACCTAAAGGTATCATCATCATCGTCGGCTCGACAACCGGGGTCCGGTCCTGGCCTCCTTCAACAAGTCTCTCCACCCATCCCGGTCTCGAGCCGCCGCCATCCAGTTGCGCACCCCAAGGCTCCGGGCGTCCTGGTCTACGCCATCTCTCCAGCGCAAGCATGGTCTACCACGCTGTCGTCTACCATAGAATGTACCACAAAGGACTTTCCGAGCAGGTTCCTCTTCGCTCATGCGAGCTAGGTGCCCTGCCCACCGGAGTCTACCGAGCTTAATTTTTGTCACGATATCTGCTTCAAGGTAGATTGCGTACAATTCATGATTGTACCGTCTCCGGAATCGTCCTTCCTCACATATGGGGCCAACAATTCTCCTTAAGACTTTTCTCTCGAACGCGGCTAAGAGGTCGGAGTGCCTTTTGCTAAGCACCCAAGTCTCGGATCCATATGTGAGTACTGGCAGGACCATGGTCCTGTACAGCAGCAGTTTTGAAGTTATGGTGAGATTTCTGGATTTGAAGAGCTTTGACAGACTATAGTAGGCTCTGTTGGATTTGAGAAGCCGCCCGCGTATTTCTTCTTCTATATTGTTATCGGCTGCTACTATTGACCCAAGGTATTTAAAGGATTGCACCACTTCAAATTCGTGCTCCGCTACCTTGATTGTTTGACCAACTGTTCCTCTCGCATTCGACGCCACCATGTACTTTGTTTTACCTTCACTAATGTGCAGCCCCAGATTTTGTGCCGCCTGCTCGATCTGGATGAAGGAATCATGTACAGCTTGCTCAGTTCTTCCGATGATGTCGATGTCGTCTGCGTAAGCCAGTATCTGGCTGGACCTGTTGACGATGGTCCCTCTTGTTGCCGTGCCAGAGTCACGGATTGCTTTCTCCAACGCCAGGTTGAAGAGGAGGCAGGCCAAACCATCCCCTTGTCGGAGTCCATTAAAGATGTTGATTGGTTTGGATAGCAATCCGGCTATTTTTACTTGGCTTGTTACGTTGGTCATGGTCAACCTACATAGTCGTGTCAATTTATTTGGGATGCCGAATTCTCTCATGGCTTTGTAAAGTTCTACCCTGGCTATGCTATCGTAGGCGGCCTTAAAGTCTATAAACAGGTGGTATGTTGGGATGTTAAATTCTAGACATTTTTCCATCGCCTGCCTAAGGGTAAAGATCTGATCAGTTGTTGATTTGCCTGGAATGAAACCGCACTGATATTGTCCGATGATGGTTTTAGCGTATGGGGTTATCCGGTCTTGTAGGATAGAGGAGAGTATCTTATAGGCGGTACTCAACAACGTGATACCTCTATAATTGCTGCACGTTGTGACATCTCCCTTCTTATGTATGGGGCAAATGATACCTTTTCGCCAGTCTTCTGGAATTTCTTCATGCTCCCACACGTGCACTATAATCTCATGAATTGCTTGACGTAAAGCTGGCCCACCGTGTTGAAATAGTTCGGCTGGTATACCATCGGCTCCCGGGGCTTTGTTTTTCTTTAGCCGGCCTATAGCCTTCTCAACCTCTTCTATGCTTGGTGGCGGCAACATAGGGTACTCTTCTTGAAGTAGTGGAGCCTCCACTTCTGCAGTGAGCTGACCATTTAGCAATTCATTGAAGTACACTTCCCATCGCTCCAGTATGCTTTGAGGATCGGTGATCAGATTTCCCTCTCCGTCCTTGCAGTATGTGCAGCGTGGTGTGTACTGCGTCATGTTTCGGACGGATTGGTAGAACTTCCGCGCCTGGTGCGGACCTCGCTCTCGGCTTTTCTCTATTTCACAGATTATGTTCTTCTCCCAGGCTGATTTTTTCTGTCTGTGAAGCCGTTTTTCAATTCTTCTGAGCTCTTTATATTCGTCTTCGCGTGCCCGCGTTCTATGAGATTGTTGCATTGCTCGGTACGCAACATTCTTACGTTCAGTCGCTAGCTTGCATTCATCATCAAACCAGTCGTTCCGATTTCTACGACTGCTGCCTAAGATGGAGTTGGCAGTACTAATGACAGTATTCTTAAGGCGTGTCCACTTCTCATCTACGCCCAGCAAACTGGCTCCAGGACTTACTCTACCCAGTTCTAGGGCGAGTCCTAACGCATTACCAAAGGTGTTACTGGTGTTTTCATTGCGCAGAGCAGCCGTGTTGATTCGAACCTGATCGGCGGATGCAATACGTCTTCGCAAGGCAATCCGCCCTCGGAAAACCATACCAACAAGATAGTGATCCGAGTCGATATTGGCACCTCGGTACGTTCGTACCGTCATCAAGTTCGAGTAGTGGCGACGGTCTATCAACACGTGGTCAATTTGGTTACGAGTGACTCCATCAGGTGATACCCAGGTGGCTTTGTAGATATCTTTACGCGGGAACCTGGTACTCGCAACGACCATGTTTTTCGATGCTGCCAATTCTAAGACTCGAAGTCCATTGTCATTAGTGTTCTCATGCAAACTATGGGTGCCTGCGTAATGCCTGAATACCGGCTCCCGACCTATTTTTGCATTCAAATCCCCAAGGATGATTTTTACGTCATACCTTGGACAGGCATTGAGGGCCCTCTCGACTTGTTCGTAGTAAGTCTCTTTTTCTTCGTCTGAGGACTCCTCCGTAGGTCCGTGAACGTTAATGAGGCTGATGTTCTTAAATTTGCCTCGCACGCGAAGGGTGCATAGCCTTTCGCTTATAGCGTTAAAGCCGATGATGGCAGACTTCATTTTTTCGCCGACTAGGAAGCCTACCCCGAGCACATGGTGTTTTGTATGACAGCTGTAGTATAAGTCATAATCTTTCTTCTGTAGAACACCATTCCCTGTCCATCTTATTTCTTGAAGTGCTGTTATGTCAGCTTTATATTTTGACAGGGCATCGGCTAGCTGCTGAGCAGCTCGAGCTCTATAGAGCGATCGTACGTTCCATAAGAAAATTCGTAAATCGTTATTCCGTTTTCTTTGCGTGGGTTGTCGTCGTGAGATCAGTCCGTTTCCGAGGCTTGTTGCTGGTCTCGTAATTCTTCTTGTTTTACGGAACAGGGAATTAACCTGTTGCCAACCTGTGGAACCAGCCTGATCATATTAGCCAAACCTTTTTAAAGGCTTGTTTCTAGCGGCCGCCGCGAAGAGGCTATGATCACACTTCCACCAGTCCGAATAGTTACGGCACGTGCATGTTTTCGTATGCTACATGTTATTCCCCCTATTCGGCTGATGGCTGACCACCTAAAGGTATCATCCTTTTTCTTAATTAACACTATAGGAGAAGCCCAAGGGCTGTTTGATTTTTCAATCACGTTCTCATCTAACATTTCCTTAAGGGATTTGTCGATGTGAACTTGCATCGCCGGTGAAACCGGATAGTACCTTTGTTTAATTGGTTCTGACGTCGTCCTAATGATATGTTTAACCCTATTTGTAACTCCAAGCCCTTCTGGCATGTCCCTAAACAAATCTTCAACTAAAATATTTAGTCTTGCCCTCTGCTCATCGTCTAACTCAGACTCTTCCGTGATAGACGTGCTATTAATCGAAGCCACCATCTCTTGGCTTGAAAAGCTCCAAACGCGTGATCGAAGATCCGGGACGATTCCCGATAGTGCCCAAAAATCCGCACCAAGGATCATCGCATGTGGGAGTGAAGGTATTACTAAACATTCTATCAAAACCGATTTATCTTCCACAACTATTGGTAAGTTAACTTTTCCTAAAACTCCTACACCTGCACCATCTGCTAACTGAACCTGCCTAATATTGCTATCTTCTAATCCTAACCCTAAATCCTTAAGAACCCTCCAGACGTCCCTACATATTATTGTTCGGGAAGCCCCCGAATCCAAAAGTCCTAAAAACCTAATCCCATAAATGTTGATTCCTAAATATGGCCGCCTATCCTCTCCACTTGTCTCTAACGTGAAACCGAGTTTAATATTTGTCGCCAGCTGGTCGTCAGCAGGCGACCTGTTTAAACGCGACGGCGCGTCCTGCTTGGTCCTGCTGGCCCAAGAGTCCGTTGCCCGTTTCCCGAACAGCGTCTACAATCGTGTCGGGTTGTCCCTGTAGCCCTACAACCAAAACATCTCCTAGGAGCGGAACAGGTGTTTGAAAAATGGCCTTCCCCATTGCAGTTGAAGCATCGAGTGGGCCTACGAGGTGGTGGGTGTCTATCAACTGCAGCTGTTGCCCTTGCTCCCTGAACGGAAGCAACATAGGCAACATCAGGCTCCAAAGACTGCCTGGATCGGTTGCTAGGAGGAGGGATGAAAGATTCGACGTTGGTCCTAATCGTCTCAAATTTTCTACCCAACGCAACGAGTTCGTTGACTGATTTAATATCAGCCAACCCCAATTGCGTTTGGTAGAACGGAGCAATATTCTTCATGAGAATGGACAACTTCCTATTCTCACTCAGAGTTTCCGAAAATCTCTTAAAAAGGGTCTGCATGAGTGCGATGTACATTCCCATCGACTCATCTTTACCCTGGGTACGCCGCCTGACCTCATCCATTAAGAGGTCGTCATAGTTGGAGGGCAAAAACTCCAATTTCAATTCCCTAACTAACTCTTCCCAAGTTGAAATGGTTTCCCTCATCGCCCTAAACCAAAGAAGTGCCTTCCCAGTGAATAAGTCAACTGCCAACCTAAATAGCCTTGAGCTCGAAACCCCTCGCGATTCTCGTAGCTCTTCTACCCTTTCTAAGAATGAGTTTACTGAGTCACTCCGCTCACCAGTAAACTTCAAGTTCCATTTTTCTATACGCTCAGGAAACCGGTCACAGGGTTCAACCTGTAACTGGAGTCCTGAACTCGTACGTTGGTCGACATGTGCAGTTGGCAACGCATCCAGGCCTGCTGTCGACGTTTCTCCTTGTTGTTTTCTTAAATCCTTATCTTGAGGTGTCTCCTCACCTCCTTCGGTTAAAATTGCCATCAGCAGCAATAACTCCCCCCGAATGTCGGCCACCTCATTGACCTCATCGGTTGACTCTGCCTTCGCCCTATTAATCCTACCTAACGACCATTCAATTTTGGTCAAAATCTTTAAATATTCCGAGGACATCGGATTCTTCGGCGGCGTTTTCAAAAGATCCCTAATCTCAAAAATTTTGGCTCGAACAGCCTTAACATCATCCTCAAAAGCAAACGGGTAGTGCGGGCTTTCCGAAGAAATCGAACCCGAACGCTCTAGAGTACGCGATGCTCTAAGCGTCATCCTCATATTATCTACGGTTCCTTCTTTCAGACCACGGGCAACTAACTCGTAAACTAGTTCCTCTTTACTTAAACGATTGACATCCATAGTTAATTCGAAATTTAAAAAAAAAAATAACAAAAAAAACAAGGTAAGTATTTAAAAACTGAAAAAGAAATATAACCACGATCAAAAAAATATAACCACAATCAACACCCAGTTGATTATTAGGGCCTACCTATTGAGAAAAAAAAAAACGCGAAACCAAATAAAACTTTAATTAAGAATGAAATAAATCCAAATCCAAAAATAGAAAAAAAAATGCAATTAATTATTTATTTACCACGAATTATAAAAGTATTAAAATAAACGCCCGGTTGATTGTTTCAATTCAATATTGTACCGCCGAAATTATCGAAATCAACACCCAGTTGTTTTGTAATTTCAATATTGCAAAAACGTGAACTTTTTCCTTTAATATTCACTTTATAGAAGAATAACTATCGAAATCAACGAGCAGTTGATTGTTTCCTAAAAGGTCCACAACAAAAACAAACAACAACAAAAAAATCACCAAATGAAATTTCACCAAAATTGTGATGCACTGTATCTAATCACTTTTCCACAATTCAACGAATTAAATTTTTTTAATCACTCAAGGAGAAAAAAAAAATTAAAGATTACAAATTATAAATTATAACTTCACCAAAAAAAAGGGAAACAAATACGGTCGCCTTAATCCTCAAATTGAAAATCGAATTAAAAAAAAAAATTTTTTTATCACTCAATGAGAAAAATCAATTAAAGAGTATAAATTATAAATTATAACTTCAATAAAAAACCGAGAAACAAATACAGTCACCCTAATCCTCAAATTGAAGATCGACTTAAAATTGTATTTATATTCAATCAAAGCAATTAAAAAAAAATTATTATGGACAAATTCATAGGGAGCCAAAACAAAATAGACCGAGAAAATATCAAAACAATCGAATGGCCAAACGAAATTATTGTCTGAAAGAGACAAATATACCACCAAGGAAAATAACTTATATAACCAATATGTAAGAAAAAAAAAAAACAATATATAAACACCGTAAGTAAATGTACCGTAGGGATTATTAAAGATTCGATTTTATATAAAATTTATATTATGTTTATAGATATGGCAAATAGAAATGTTCACCATCAGAAATTAAAAAAAACTTACATCGAAATCCTCATGTAGGTATTCGCCGAATGTACCTATGGTATCTAATGGGAAATTCACAACTGCCTTGAATATCAATAACGGGAACCACTGGCAGACTTCTTTTGTAGGCACTAGGTACTCAAAACCAATCACTAGTTTATATAATTTGATCAAAATTTTGATTACACCTGATCAGTATTATTGATTAAAACTGAAAAAGAAAAGAGAACGAAAAAAGTAAAAAGAACACCACAAAATAATCAAATATAACTTCCCTAACAAAAAAAAACAACACAATCACTAGGCAAATATGGGTATTATTTTTTTTTTTTGCTTTGCACCGCGGTTGGTATTAGGTTTGTACTTCCCGGAGTACTTTTTTTTTTAAAAAAAGAAGCCCCACGTTGGGCGCCAATTTGTTGCACTCTTTCCGACCGAAACCGACCAAAACAAATAAATATTATTAAAACTAATTAATTTAATGCGAACGAGCCAAAAAAAATAACACGACCGGTGGCGACGAGTATACCACGACTTTTGGTTAGACGAATGTCAACCAAAGGAGAAATGGGGAACGAAAACAAGTTCGGTTTCCAAGAAGTGCAACAGGTAGCACTTCCAATGCTACCACCACGGCTAGGTCACAATTAGGGGTGGGTTTTCACGAATTGAATTTTTATTGTGTCGAATCAAATTGATTCGACTAATTAATTAAAAGATGATGTTTTTTTGTATGCCACAGGGGCGAAGTACCTGAAAATAAAAGAAAAAGGGCGCTAGCAATTTTTTTTGAAAAATAAGGAAATTGCAAACCTTTGGAGCGAAACCGACGGTGAAAGCAATTATTAAGTAATAAGAACCAATTTTGAGTTTGAAACTAAAGATTTTAATCGAATTTACTTTGCTTGGGAAACCTTGCAAATGGAGGGCTAAGACCCAAGATCTTTTGAACAAAAGAGAACAAAGAATGTCTTAAAACAAAGATGGACCGTTAACACTTCGTCCCGAAAGGAATGAACGGATAAATTAAACGGGTCACGAGTTCCGCAATTTCGGAAATTCACGAAAGCAAAAGTCAAACCGATATAAAGACTTCTTTTTTAAGTCGTTCACAAATAAAACTAACAAAAAAACTATTTTGCGTCCAAAGGGACTACCACTATACTTATCTGTTTAAAACAAACGCAACTGCCAATTCCTCCTGCCTCTCCTGCTATTCCTGGTCACTCTGCACCAACTTTCACTATCCTGCTTTCCTTGACCAAAAGAAGTTCTCCCAAAACCTTTTCTTCCTCTTTCACGAAATTCAATTCCAAAAAAACGCACACTTGAGTTTCTTTTCTTTTTCTTCCAAAATGTTCCTTCGATTTTTTGATGAACTTGTCGCTCACTATCAATCTGGGTAAAAAGTGATCTCCCAGGCTTTCACCATGCCTGGACGACCTCTTCTTTTTTCCAATGCCCTAGTGCTTTCGGCCAATCAGTGACGTGGGTTTCGGTCACGTCATTACTCAGCAACACTCAGCATATTGGCGTGAGTGAGCCAACGTAGTTGAAACCCAGCAGCCCTTCCTACTCGCACTTTACACCCCAGCTTCGTGCACCGTCACCATTGAATTCGCCGACCACTTGTATGACTTCCAGTGGGCGGTAATTCAATGGGTGCATCCAGCCACCTATTCTCACCCACTAAACCTTTTTTTAAAAGAAAGTTTCGGAAAACTGAAAAGAAACTCAATATTTTTTTTCGCGTTCATTTTTCCCCGACAATTAAAAAACACTTGTACTGAAAATTGGTGAAAAGCTTGATTCAAAACACAATTTTTGAGAAGGAGAGATTGGCAGTATAAAATATCCTATAACGCGAATTTAATCTAAACCGTTGGACTTTTGCGCAGATTTTGGGAATACTTGGGCCTAGCCGTTAACGTTCCATCTTTTACAAATAACTTTAATATATATGTATGTTTGAACGATAGGTTGGGCAGCAAGCCATTCTCACACAGAGTAACTTCCGCAACCGAGAACCAAGTGTCGCTCGGGCTATTTTCTGGATTTGGATTGACCAGACCATCCGTCTGTCAATAAATTGTTTGTACTGGGGACCATCTGTCACCCACACGAGATCGGAGCAGTAGAGTGGATCACCCATCCACTTCAAATGTCAAAATTGACAACTTCAGTTTTGTTATTTCAAAATACTGAGAGAACGAACCGATGGCTGATGGACCATGGCTGCCCTTCTCTTTCTCTCAGTATATTGAAGTCAACACCTGTAGGGAAAAGAAGAAATGGAGAAGGAAGGAACAAGGATTTGGACGATTGAAAGAGTGACTTTTGTTGCGGTAAATTTTACCGTGACAAACTCCACCCTTTCCTCCTTGGAAATGTGTTTATCTTTTTTTTTAAAAAGTAAACCATTTCCTACGGATGGGCCTGGGAAACGATACAACAAAGAAACCCATCAGGCCAAATATGGCAGTCTAAAACAAAAAACATTAAAACCAAAAGTGAAAATTCAAAACAACCAAAAAAAAAAAACTTTACTTTACATGGGACTTTTAAGACTCAATCATTTTCAAAAGGAAAATTATACGGTTTAAGATCTTTCGTGTGCCAAGTGCCACGATCTTTTCCATTGTCATCTTCAAGGACATAATGTCCAAGGAGATAACCTTTTCCGAACTTTAAAAGGCCCGACATACTTCGGTGCCAATTTTGCAGCATAGTAGTTTGCCGCATTTGACAAATCAAAATTTCTACGCCATACAACATCATTCGGAAGATATTGAATATCTCACCTCCTGAAGTTGTATGCTTTTGCAGATTTCTTGGACGCTGTTCGAAGTTTGACAGCTATGTCCGCCCTAAGTCTCCTAAATCTTTCTCCTATATCTCCTACTGATTCTTTTATTTGATTTGTGTCTATACCCTGATCACTGATTACTACTTCTTCTCTACCACTCGTACACATTTCTTTACCGAAATTGGCATAATATGGCGAAACTCCTAATACCTCATGTTGAGAGGTGCGTATAGCACAAGCTACCTTAGCTAATTGAGAATCCCAAATTCGGTGATTCTCTGAAACATAAGCTCTCAACGTTGTTTTAATAATTTGGTTAATTCTCTCCACGGGGTTAGCCTGAGGATGATAGTGTGGTGTAAACCTAATCTTAGTTGAATATCCCTCACAAAGCTGTTTTAATTCCCTACTCCTAAATTGAGGACCATTGTCGCAGATGACAACTTTTGGAACTCCAAATAACAGGAAAACATTATCCTCCAACTCTTTGCATACTGCCTTTGCAGTAGCAGACCTCAGTGCAAATAGCAACGGAAACTTAGTTAGGTAATCTACAACTGTAAGGATGTGCATAGATCCTCTACTCGACTTGGGTAACGGCCCTACTAAATCCACACTTATCATCTCCCACGGAGAAGAAACTCCTATCCTCTCAGTCATTAGACCGGCTGGTTTATCATTCACTGGTTTCACTTGCTGACAAATGCTACATTTCCTAACATAACTTGCAACATCTCTTCTCATTTTCGGCCAATAGTACTTAGCTCCTACTCTAGCGAATGTTTTTCGCACCCCCATGTGTCCAGCTAACGGACTATCATGGCAGTCTTTCAAAATCCCTAACCTATCACTTTTGCCTACCACTAACTTCCACTCTTCATTATTTTCATGTGTCGATTTGACAAACTTATATAGTCGGCCACTTTCTACTCTCCAAGCAGGATAATCTAACGGATTCGACTCAACTGCCAAAATCATTTTCGCCACCAAGGGTCTAAATCCTCATCCGAAATCCCAGCCACTACTGGAACTTCCCGAGATAACATGTCCGGCACGACATGGTCTTTTCCCTTGCGATGAATGATCTTGAAATCGAACTGCTGAAGGCGAACCGCCCATCGCGCTAATCTACCTTGTGGGTCCTTGAAGTTACTCAATCAAACAAGTGAGTAATGATCTGTTATGACCGTGAATCGAACTCCTTCGATGTACGGCCGCAACTTCTCAACCGCCCACAAAACTCCTAAACATTCCTTCTCAGTAGTGGAATAGTTCATCTCACTTCTATTAAGTGACCTACTCAGGTAACAAATTACCTTTTCCCCCTCCTCGAAAGTTTGGGTAAGTACGGCCCCGATACCGTAATCAGACGCGTCGGTTTGGACCACAAATGGAAGACTGAAATCGGGACAGGTCAAAATGGGAGCCGTGATCAAGTATTCCTTGGCTTTCCTAAAAGAGTCTTCGCATTCCTCAGTCCAGACGAATTTTTTGCTCTTTTTCAACAAATCTGTTAAAGGCCTAACTACTGTCGCGAAATTCGGTACGAAACGCCTGTACCAAGAAACAGTCCCTACAAAACTTCTAACTTCCTTAACATTTTTGGGTGCAGGTATCCTAACCATACTCTCAACTTTTTCCGGATCAACGTGTAATCCGTTCCTATCTACTACATAACCTAAAAATTTAAGGGATGGCCTGCAAAAATTGCATTTATCCCGCCCCACTTTTAACCCTGCGTCACGAAGTCTCTTCAAAACTTCGTTAAGTATTTCTAAGTGTTTTTCAAAGGTATCTGTGACGATAATAATATCGTCCAGATACACAAAAACGAATGGCTCCAACTCTGGCCCTAAAACGCTATCAATGAACCTCTGCCATATTGCAGGAGCATTGTGCAGTTCAAAAGGCATGCGTTTAAATTGAAACAAACCCCTACCCGGAACCGTGAAAGCTGTAAACTTTCGAGATTCTTCCGACATAGGAATTTGCCAATAAGCTGACTTAATGTCAAGCGATGTAAGAAACCTAGCATTCCTAAGCTTATCCAAAATCGCCGAGATTATTGGAAGTGGATAAGCATCCCTTTCTGTAACCTGATTTAATTTTCTATAATCGACGCAGAACCTAAAGGTATCATCATCATCATCATCGTCGGCTCGACAACCGGGGTCCGGTCCTGGCCTCCTTCAACAAGTCTCTCCACCCATCCCGGTCTCGAGCCGCCGCCATCCAGTTGCGCACCCCAAGGCTCCGGGCGTCCTGGTCTACGCCATCTCTCCAGCGCAAGCATGGTCTACCACGCTGTCGTCTACCATAGAATGTACCACAAAGGACTTTCCGAGCAGGTTCCTCTTCGCTCATGCGAGCTAGGTGCCCTGCCCACCGGAGTCTACCGAGCTTAATTTTTGTCACGATATCTGCTTCAAGGTAGATTGCGTACAATTCATGATTGTACCGTCTCCGGAATCGTCCTTCCTCACATATGGGGCCAACAATTCTCCTTAAGACTTTTCTCTCGAACGCGGCTAAGAGGTCGGAGTGCCTTTTGCTAAGCACCCAAGTCTCGGATCCATATGTGAGTACTGGCAGGACCATGGTCCTGTACAGCAGCAGTTTTGAAGTTATGGTGAGATTTCTGGATTTGAAGAGCTTTGACAGACTATAGTAGGCTCTGTTGGATTTGAGAAGCCGCCCGCGTATTTCTTCTTCTATATTGTTATCGGCTGCTACTATTGACCCAAGGTATTTAAAGGATTGCACCACTTCAAATTCGTGCTCCGCTACCTTGATTGTTTGACCAACTGTTCCTCTCGCATTCGACGCCACCATGTACTTTGTTTTACCTTCACTAATGTGCAGCCCCAGATTTTGTGCCGCCTGCTCGATCTGGATGAAGGAATCATGTACAGCTTGCTCAGTTCTTCCGATGATGTCGATGTCGTCTGCGTATGCCAGTATCTGGCTGGAACTGTTGACGATGGTCCCTCTTGTTGCCGTGCCAGAGTCACGGATTGCTTTCTCCAACGCCAGGTTGAAGAGGAGGCAGGCCAAACCATCCCCTTGTCGGAGTCCATTAAAGATGTTGATTGGTTTGGATAGCAATCCGGCTATTTTTACTTGGCTTGTTACGTTGGTCATGGTCAACCTACATAGTCGTGTCAATTTATTTGGGATGCCGAATTCTCTCATGGCTTTGTAAAGTTCTACCCTGGCTATGCTATCGTAGGCGGCCTTAAAGTCTATAAACAGGTGGTATGTTGGGATGTTAAATTCTAGACATTTTTCCATCGCCTGCCTAAGGGTAAAGATCTGATCAGTTGTTGATTTGCCTGGAATGAAACCGCACTGATATTGTCCGATGATGGTTTTAGCGTATGGGGTTATCCGGTCTTGTAGGATAGAGGAGAGTATCTTATAGGCGGTACTCAACAACGTGATACCTCTATAATTGCTGCACGTTGTGACATCTCCCTTCTTATGTATGGGGCAAATGATACCTTTTCGCCAGTCTTCTGGAATTTCTTCATGCTCCCACACGTGCACTATAATCTCATGAATTGCTTGACGTAAAGCTGGCCCACCGTGTTGAAATAGTTCGGCTGGTATACCATCGGCTCCCGGGGCTTTGTTTTTCTTTAGCCGGCCTATAGCCTTCTCAACCTCTTCTATGCTTGGTGGCGGCAACATAGGGTACTCTTCTTGAAGTAGTGGAGCCTCCACTTCTGCAGTGAGCTGACCATTTAGCAATTCATTGAAGTACACTTCCCATCGCTCCAGTATGCTTTGAGGATCGGTGATCAGATTTCCCTCTCCGTCCTTGCAGTATGTGCAGCGTGGTGTGTACTGCGTCATGTTTCGGACGGATTGGTAGAACTTCCGCGCCTGGTGCGGACCTCGCTCTCGGCTTTTCTCTATTTCACAGATTATGTTCTTCTCCCAGGCTGATTTTTTCTGTCTGTGAAGCCGTTTTTCAATTCTTCTGAGCTCTTTATATTCGTCTTCGCGTGCCCGCGTTCTATGAGATTGTTGCATTGCTCGGTACGCAACATTCTTACGTTCAGTCGCTAGCTTGCATTCATCATCAAACCAGTCGTTCCGATTTCTACGACTGCTGCCTAAGATGGAGTTGGCAGTACTAATGACAGTATTCTTAAGGCGTGTCCACTTCTCATCTACGCCCAGCAAACTGGCTCCAGGACTTACTCTACCCAGTTCTAGGGCGAGTCCTAACGCATTACCAAAGGTGTTACTGGTGTTTTCATTGCGCAGAGCAGCCGTGTTGATTCGAACCTGATCGGCGGATGCAATACGTCTTCGCAAGGCAATCCGCCCTCGGAAAACCATACCAACAAGATAGTGATCCGAGTCGATATTGGCACCTCGGTACGTTCGTACCGTCATCAAGTTCGAGTAGTGGCGACGGTCTATCAACACGTGGTCAATTTGGTTACGAGTGACTCCATCAGGTGATACCCAGGTGGCTTTGTAGATATCTTTACGCGGGAACCTGGTACTCGCAACGACCATGTTTTTCGATGCTGCCAATTCTAAGACTCGAAGTCCATTGTCATTAGTGTTCTCATGCAAACTATGGGTGCCTGCGTAATGCCTGAATACCGGCTCCCGACCTATTTTTGCATTCAAATCCCCAAGGATGATTTTTACGTCATACCTTGGACAGGCATTGAGGGCCCTCTCGACTTGTTCGTAGTAAGTCTCTTTTTCTTCGTCTGAGGACTCCTCCGTAGGTCCGTGAACGTTAATGAGGCTGATGTTCTTAAATTTGCCTCGCACGCGAAGGGTGCATAGCCTTTCGCTTATAGCGTTAAAGCCGATGATGGCAGACTTCATTTTTTCGCCGACTAGGAAGCCTACCCCGAGCACATGGTGTTTTGTATGACAGCTGTAGTATAAGTCATAATCTTTCTTCTGTAGAACACCATTCCCTGTCCATCTTATTTCTTGAAGTGCTGTTATGTCAGCTTTATATTTTGACAGGGCATCGGCTAGCTGCTGAGCAGCTCGAGCTCTATAGAGCGATCGTACGTTCCATAAGAAAATTCGTAAATCGTTATTCCGTTTTCTTTGCGTGGGTTGTCGTCGTGAGATCAGTCCGTTTCCGAGGCTTGTTGCTGGTCTCGTAATTCTTCTTGTTTTACGGAACAGGGAATTAACCTGTTGCCAACCTGTGGAACCAGCCTGATCATATTAGCCAAACCTTTTTAAAGGCTTGTTTCTAGCGGCCGCCGCGAAGAGGCTATGATCACACTTCCACCAGTCCGAATAGTTACGGCACGTGCATGTTTTCGTATGCTACATGTTATTCCCCCTATTCGGCTGATGGCTGACCACCTAAAGGTATCATCCTTTTTCTTAATTAACACTATAGGAGAAGCCCAAGGGCTGTTTGATTTTTCAATCACGTTCTCATCTAACATTTCCTTAAGGGATTTGTCGATGTGAACTTGCATCGCCGGTGAAACCGGATAGTACCTTTGTTTAATTGGTTCTGACGTCGTCCTAATGATATGTTTAACCCTATTTGTAACTCCAAGCCCTTCTGGCATGTCCCTAAACAAATCTTCAACTAAAATATTTAGTCTTGCCCTCTGCTCATCGTCTAACTCAGACTCTTCCGTGATAGACGTGCTATTAATCGAAGCCACCATCTCTTGGCTTGAAAAGCTCCAAACGCGTGATCGAAGATCCGGGACGATTCCCGATAGTGCCCAAAAATCCGCACCAAGGATCATCGCATGTGGGAGTGAAGGTATTACTAAACATTCTATCAAAACCGATTTATCTTCCACAACTATTGGTAAGTTAACTTTTCCTAAAACTCCTACACCTGCACCATCTGCTAACTGAACCTGCCTAATATTGCTATCTTCTAATCCTAACCCTAAATCCTTAAGAACCCTCCAGACGTCCCTACATATTATTGTTCGGGAAGCCCCCGAATCCAAAAGTCCTAAAAACCTAATCCCATAAATGTTGATTCCTAAATATGGCCGCCTATCCTCTCCACTTGTCTCTAACGTGAAACCGAGTTTAATATTTGTCGCCAGCTGGTCGTCAGCAGGCGACCTGTTTAAACGCGACGGCGCGTCCTGCTTGGTCCTGCTGGCCCAAGAGTCCGTTGCCCGTTTCCCGAACAGCGTCTACAATCGTGTCGGGTTGTCCCTGTAGCCCTACAACCAAAACATCTCCTAGGAGCGGAACAGGTGTTTGAAAAATGGCCTTCCCCATTGCAGTTGAAGCATCGAGTGGGCCTACGAGGTGGTGGGTGTCTATCAACTGCAGCTGTTGCCCTTGCTCCCTGAACGGAAGCAACATAGGCAACATCAGGCTCCAAAGACTGCCTGGATCGGTTGCTAGGAGGAGGGATGAAAGATTCGACGTTGGTCCTAATCGTCTCAAATTTTCTACCCAACGCAACGAGTTCGTTGACTGATTTAATATCAGCCAACCCCAATTGCGTTTGGTAGAACGGAGCAATATTCTTCATGAGAATGGACAACTTCCTATTCTCACTCAGAGTTTCCGAAAATCTCTTAAAAAGGGTCTGCATGAGTGCGATGTACATTCCCATCGACTCATCTTTACCCTGGGTACGCCGCCTGACCTCATCCATTAAGAGGTCGTCATAGTTGGAGGGCAAAAACTCCAATTTCATTTCCCTAACTAACTCTTCCCAAGTTGAAATGGTTTCCCTCATCGCCCTAAACCAAAGAAGTGCCTTCCCAGTGAATAAGTCAACTGCCAACCTAAATAGCCTTGAGCTCGAAACCCCTCGCGATTCTCGTAGCTCTTCTACCCTTTCTAAGAATGAGTTTACTGAGTCACTCCGCTCACCAGTAAACTTCAAGTTCCATTTTTCTATACGCTCAGGAAACCGGTCACAGGGTTCAACCTGTAACTGGAGTCCTGAACTCGTACGTTGGTCGACATGTGCAGTTGGCAACGCATCCAGGCCTGCTGTCGACGTTTCTCCTTGTTGTTTTCTTAAATCCTTATCTTGAGGTGTCTCCTCACCTCCTTCGGTTAAAATTGCCATCAGCAGCAATAACTCCCCCCGAATGTCGGCCACCTCATTGACCTCATCGGTTGACTCTGCCTTCGCCCTATTAATCCTACCTAACGACCATTCAATTTTGGTCAAAATCTTTAAATATTCCGAGGACATCGGATTCTTCGGCGGCGTTTTCAAAAGATCCCTAATCTCAAAAATTTTGGCTCGAACAGCCTTAACATCATCCTCAAAAGCAAACGGGTAGTGCGGGCTTTCCGAAGAAATCGAACCCGAACGCTCTAGAGTACGCGATGCTCTAAGCGTCATCCTCATATTATCTACGGTTCCTTCTTTCAGACCACGGGCAACTAACTCGTAAACTAGTTCCTCTTTACTTAAACGATTGACATCCATAGTTAATTCGAAATTTAAAAAAAAAAATAACAAAAAAAACAAGGTAAGTATTTAAAAACTGAAAAAGAAATATAACCACGATCAAAAAAATATAACCACAATCAACACCCAGTTGATTATTAGGGCCTACCTATTGAGAAAAAAAAAAACGCGAAACCAAATAAAACTTTAATTAAGAATGAAATAAATCCAAATCCAAAAATAGAAAAAAAAATGCAATTAATTATTTATTTACCACGAATTATAAAAGTATTAAAATAAACGCCCGGTTGATTGTTTCAATTCAATATTGTACCGCCGAAATTATCGAAATCAACACCCAGTTGTTTTGTAATTTCAATATTGCAAAAACGTGAACTTTTTCCTTTAATATTCACTTTATAGAAGAATAACTATCGAAATCAACGAGCAGTTGATTGTTTCCTAAAAGGTCCACAACAAAAACAAACAACAACAAAAAAATCACCAAATGAAATTTCACCAAAATTGTGATGCACTGTATCTAATCACTTTTCCACAATTCAACGAATTAAATTTTTTAATCACTCAAGGAGAAAAAAAAAATTAAAGATTACAAATTATAAATTATAACTTCACCAAAAAAAAAGGGAAACAAATACGGTCGCCTTAATCCTCAAATTGAAAATCGAATTAAAAAAAAAAATTTTTTTATCACTCAATGAGAAAAATCAATTAAAGAGTATAAATTATAAATTATAACTTCAATAAAAAACCGAGAAACAAATACAGTCACCCTAATCCTCAAATTGAAGATCGACTTAAAATTGTATTTATATTCAATCACAGCAATTAAAAAAAAATTATTATGGACAAATTCATAGGGAGCCAAAACAAAATAGACCGAGAAAATATCAAAACAATCGAATGGCCAAACGAAATTATTGTCTGAAAGAGACAAATATACCACCAAGGAAAATAACTTATATAACCAATATGTAAGAAAAAAAAAAAACAATATATAAACACCGTAAGTAAATGTACCGTAGGGATTATTAAAGATTCGATTTTATATAAAATTTATATTATGTTTATAGATATGGCAAATAGAAATGTTCACCATCAGAAATTAAAAAAAACTTACATCGAAATCCTCATGTAGGTATTCGCCGAATGTACCTATGGTATCTAATGGGAAATTCACAACTGCCTTGAATATCAATAACGGGAACCACTGGCAGACTTCTTTTGTAGGCACTAGGTACTCAAAACCAATCACTAGTTTATATAATTTGATCAAAATTTTGATTACACCTGATCAGTATTATTGATTAAAACTGAAAAAGAAAAGAGAACGAAAAAAGTAAAAAGAACACCACAAAATAATCAAATATAACTTCCCTAACAAAAAAAAACAACACAATCACTAGGCAAATATGGGTATTATTTTTTTTTTTTGCTTTGCACCGCGGTTGGTATTAGGTTTGTACTTCCCGGAGTACTTTTTTTTTTAAAAAAAGAAGCCCCACGTTGGGCGCCAATTTGTTGCACTCTTTCCGACCGAAACCGACCAAAACAAATAAATATTATTAAAACTAATTAATTTAATGCGAACGAGCCAAAAAAAATAACACGACCGGTGGCGACGAGTATACCACGACTTTTGGTTAGACGAATGTCAACCAAAGGAGAAATGGGGAACGAAAACAAGTTCGGTTTCCAAGAAGTGCAACAGGTAGCACTTCCAATGCTACCACCACGGCTAGGTCACAATTAGGGGTGGGTTTTCACGAATTGAATTTTTATTGTGTCGAATCAAATTGATTCGACTAATTAATTAAAAGATGATGTTTTTTTGTATGCCACAGGGGCGAAGTACCTGAAAATAAAAGAAAAAGGGCGCTAGCAATTTTTTTTGAAAAATAAGGAAATTGCAAACCTTTGGAGCGAAACCGACGGTGAAAGCAATTATTAAGTAATAAGAACCAATTTTGAGTTTGAAACTAAAGATTTTAATCGAATTTACTTTGCTTGGGAAACCTTGCAAATGGAGGGCTAAGACCCAAGATCTTTTGAACAAAAGAGAACAAAGAATGTCTTAAAACAAAGATGGACCGTTAACACTTCGTCCCGAAAGGAATGAACGGATAAATTAAACGGGTCACGAGTTCCGCAATTTCGGAAATTCACGA
Source organism: Leucozona laternaria (assembly GCA_932273885.2). NCBI lineage: Eukaryota > Metazoa > Arthropoda > Insecta > Diptera > Syrphidae > Leucozona > Leucozona laternaria. Next base: position 84,548,555 of record OW026366.1, on the reverse strand, counting down.
AAGCAAAAGTCAAACCGATATAAAGACTTCTTTTTTAAGTCGTTCACAAATAAAACTAACAAAAAAACTATTTTGCGTCCAAAGGGACTACCACTATACTTATCTGTTTAAAACAAACGCAACTGCCAATTCCTCCTGCCTCTCCTGCTATTCCTGGTCACTCTGCACCAACTTTCACTATCCTTCTTTCCTTGACCAAAAGAAGTTCTCCCAAAACCTTTTCTTCCTCTTTCACGAAATTCAATTCCAAAAAAACGCACACTTGAGTTTCTTTTCTTTTTCTTCCAAAATGTTCCTTCGATTTTTTGATGAACTTGTCGCTCACTATCAATCTGGGTAAAAAGTGATCTCCCAGGCTTTCACCATGCCTGGACGACCTCTTCTTTTTTCCAATGCCCTAGTGCTTTCGGCCAATCAGTGACGTGGGTTTCGGTCACGTCATTACTCAGCAACACTCAGCATATTGGCGTGAGTGAGCCAACGTAGTTGAAACCCAGCAGCCCTTCCTACTCGCACTTTACACCCCAGCTTCGTGCACCGTCACCATTGAATTCGCCGACCACTTGTATGACTTTCAGTGGGCGGCAATTCAATGGGTACATCCAGCCACCTATTCTCACCCACTAAACCTTTTTTTAAAAGAAAGTTTCGGAAAACTGAAAAGAAACTCAATATTTTTTTTCGCGTTCATTTTTCCCCGAAAATTAAAAAACACTTGTACTGAAAATTGGTGAAAAGCTTGATTCAAAACACAATTTTTGAGAAGGAGAGATTGGCGGTATAAAATATCCTATAACGCGAATTTAATCTAAACCGTTGGACTTTTGCGCAGATTTTGGGAATACTTGGGCCTAGCCGTTAACGTTCCATCTTTTACAAATAACTTTAATATATATGTATGTTTGAACGATAGGTTGGGCAGCAAGCCATTCTCACACAGAGTAACTTCCGCAACCGAGAACCAAGTGTCGCTCGGGCTATTTTCTGGATTTGGATTGACCAGACCATCTGTCTGTCAATAAATTGTTTGTACTGGGGACCATCTGTCACCCACACGAGATCGGAGCAGTAGAGTGGATCACCCATCCACTTCAAATGTCAAAATTGACAACTTCAGTTTTGTTATTTCAAAATACTGAGAGAATGAACCGATGGCTGATGGACCATGGCTGCCCTTCTCTTTCTCTCAGTATATTGAAGTCAACACCTGTAGGGAAAAGAAGAAATGGAGAAGGAAGGAACAAGGATTTGGACGATTGAAAGAGTGACTTTTGTTGCGGTAAATTTTACCGTGACAATATTAAATTAAAAAAAATTAACTTTGAAGATGAATTTACAAAAGAATGTTTTAACTTGATGAATATAGATATAGAAAATGATTTTTAACAAATGAGAGATAAAGATTATATAAATAATGCTTTTATTAATTTTGAAGATACAAAAAAAATTAGTGAATTGTTTCATACAAATTATTTAAATTGTAAACGTCCAGATAAACCAGGAATTGAGTGTCAAATGAGACTGACCTTGAGCGATGATAAGCCTTTCCATTGTTCTCCACGACGATTATCATACTATGAGAAAAATCAGGTTCAAGTTATCTTAGACGAAATGTTGGAGAAGGGGGTGATAAGACCCAGTAAATCAGAATACGCTTCTCCTATAGTTTTGGTTAAGAAACAGACAGGTGATATCAGACTTTGTGTAGATTATCGCGTTTTAAATAAAGTAACATTAAAGGATATCTATCCTCTGCCACTGATTGATGACTTGTTGGATAGGTTAGCAAGTAAAAAAATATTTTCGTTGCTTGACTTGAAAAGCGCTTTTCATCACATACGAATGAGTGACAATTCAATCAAATATACTTCTTTCGTTACTCCCATGGGCCAGTACGAATACATGAAAATGCCTTTCGGGTTAAGAAATGCACCCTCAGAGTTCCAACGATTTGTTAATACGGTGTTTGACGATTTATTGAGAACGGGTAAGATAAATGTTTACATTGATGACATAATGATAGCGACTCAGACGGTGGAAGAACATATGGAGATTGAGAGACTTAGAATATTGAATCGGTAGCTAGTTTTCCTATTCCAAGGGATTCAAAATCAGTGCATAGTTTCTTGGGTTTGTGCTCATACTTCTATATTGGAGGTTTATTGAAAACTTCTCACTCATAGCGATACCACTATATAATTTAATAAAAAAAGAGGTAGATTTTCAATTCAGTGAAAAAGAGTTAAAATGTTTTGAGATATAAAAAAACAAATTGGTTGAGGCTCCCATATTGGCGGTTTATGATCCCAGGGATGAGATCGAGCTTCATTGTGATTCAAGTTCACTTGGATTTGGAGCCATATTATTTCAAAAGAAAAAGGATGGTAAATTCCACCCTGTTTTTTATTTCTCAAAGCGAACAACTGACTATGAATCGAGATATCATAGTTTCGAATTGGAAACATTGGCAATTATATATGCGTTGCAAAGATTTAGAATTTATTTGCATGGGTTTAAATTCAAAATTGTTACGGATTGCAATTCATTGACGTTGACTTTAAACAAACGAGAAATAAATCCAAGGATAGCTAGGTGGGCGTTAGAATTGCAAAATTATGATTATGTTTTGGAACATCGTAGTGGAACTAAGATGATGCATGTGGATCCTCTTAGTCGAATGTCAAGTATTCTTATTCTCGAAGAGAATACTTTCGAACAAAATCTATCAATAAGTCAGCATAAAGATAAAGAGATTAGTAAACTAAGAAATAAATTAGAAAATGAGGAAAGTAGTCTGTATGAAATGAGGAATGGGTTAGTTTATAGAAAACTTAATGATACAATTTTGTTTTACATCCCAAAAAAAATGGAAGTGAATATTTTGCGACCTTATCATGACGACATGGGTCACATGGGTTGTGACAAAGTAGTCGACGCAATACGAAGGACATACTGGTTTCCTAAAATGAGAGAGATAATTAAAGAATATATCGCAAATTGTCTGAAATGTATTGTCTTTTCTTCAAAGCATGGGAAACATGAAGGACTTCTTCATAATATCCCAAAGGGAAATTTACCATTCGAGACAATACATATCGACCATTTTGGACCCATAGCGTTAAAAAAGGGAAAGAAAAAGTATGTCTTTCTAGTTATAGATGCGTTCACTAAACATGTTAGACTGTATGCAGTACGTTTGACGGGAACTACCGAAGTGGTTGGTTGTTTACGAAATTATTTTAATTCATAAAGTAGACCAGCAGTGATAGTGTCCGACAGAGGTAGTGCTTTCACTTCGAAGAGTTTTTCGGACTTTCTTGTTGAAAATAATGTGAAACATATTAAAATCGCCACTGGATCCCCTCAAGCTAATGGTCAGGTAGAGCGAGTTAATAGGAGTCTAGCACCAATGACCGCTAAAATGACAAGTGCAGGTACTGTGTTCACGTAAGATGGGATTTTGCCGAAAATAGAATTCACAATGAACAATACAGTTCATAGAAGTATAGGTACTACCCCTAGTGAACTGTTGTTTGGGGTAGCACAAAAAGGAGTGGTAATAGATTTTTTGAAAGAAACTCTTGAAGAGAATATAAAGGATGAGCAAATGATAAGTAATCGAGATTTGAAACACAAAAGAGAGGAAGCAGAGCAAAAGATATTCAAGAGCCAAGAATATAATAAGAAAATGAAAGAATGAATGAGAGTAGAAAGAAAATTTAAGGAAGGAGATTATGTGATGGTAAAAAATTACATAGGTACGCCAGGAGCATGCAAAAAGATAGCTCCTAAATTCAAAAGACCGTATAGAATAGCTAAAGTGTAAGAAAATGATAGGTATTTATTCAAGGATGTTGAAGGTTTCAGCTCAGTCAGATTCCCTATGAGGGAATATGGGAAGTGGCGAATATCAAGCCTTGGTCAGACTTAGGAGCTGGTTTAATCGGGACGATTAATTGTCAGGAAGGCCGAATTGTGGCAACACTTCCAAAAGAAGAAAACGAAAGAGAGAAATGTAAAGAAAAAAACTATGTACAGAAAGAGACTGCCGGTTAGGTAGGGATATTGATATATGTGAAATAAACATTCGATTGTGAACCAGTAAGCAAGACGGACGTGTATTATTTTTACCAAACGAAAGTACAAACGAGTTATATTTTTCAATTAAGAAATAACCTTACACTAGTAATTCTTTTTTGAATTTTTTCAATTTTAAAAGAGTGAACTTCATACGAAGGGCACCAAATAGTGCTACAATACTCAAGAATAGATCTAACAAACGCATAAAACAGACATTTCAAAGTGTATGGATCACAGAACTCTTTTGAGTTTCGCAAAATAAATCCCAACATTGAGTTACCTTTTGCGACTAAAAAATCTATATGTTTTAAGAAATCAAGTTTTTGGTCAAAAATTACACCATGGTCCTTCTTAGAGGTTACTATTGAAAGAAATTAATTGTTTATTTTAGAAGAAAAATTAATTGATAAACGATTTCGAAAAAAAGTTAAACTTTGACATTTTGCAATATTAAGGTTTAAAGAGTTTATCAAACACCGATTCGACAATCTCTCAAGATCTTCTTGCAATAAAATGCAATCCTGTTCTATTTTTATACAACGAAAGACTTTCAAATCATGAGCATACATGAGGCACTTTGAATTTAAAAATACGTTGGGAATGTCATTGATAAATAATAAGAAAAAAAGGGGGCCGAGATGTTTTAAATCGCATTCAATAGATAATAGATATTGATTGTAAAGGAATTTATTCAGAGTATCGAAATTCTTTTGCAGTATTCGATATTGTTTGTAAAGATCACGGTCATTGTTTGATCTGCGAAATTGCTTATAAACTTTATTTTTTTTATTATTGAGATTGATTAATCTTTTAGTAAACCACACTGGTTTTGAACTACCTTTAACTTTTACTTTAGGTGTGTATAAGCCAATTGCATTATGTACAATTCTTATAAATGAATTAAAGCACTCATTCATATTTGTATTAACAAATAATGCATGCCATTCCATTCCATTGAGATAATTGTTAATTGCATTAAAATTTGTCTTATCAAAGTTATATTTGAAATTACAATCAGGAGTTGAAGGTGAAAAATAAATATAAAATTCAAAATGCAAACTGAATGCGATATGATCAATTGTGTTAGAAAAAATTGAAACTATAGAGTTGTCAATACCAACGCACAATTCCGAATCCACGAAAACCAATCAATCAATGAATTATGGAAATAATTTATCTGTCTAAGATCAAACTGTGCAAAGGTATCCACAACTTCACAATCATGATTAAATATAACATTAAAAGGAACAAGTATTTTCTCATCAGGATCGTAAATCAATTTAACGTTTGGTAAATTAAAATCCATTACAATAATAGCTCTTTGGTTTTCTTTACGGCTTTTTAATATAGAACTACAATTATCAATGTGAGCTTTATACAAATTAAATGAACTACTTGGTGGAATGTACGAGACAATAAGAATAATTTCATTCATGGAATCAAATTTGATAATTAAAGCTAATTGGTCGAAATCAAGATCGAGAGCATCAACTGTAGACGGCAAATCAATTTTAGTACATTGAAGTGAAATACGCACAGCAGCGAGCACACCACCTCCTCTCTCACAATCAAGTAAATCATAATTACGATCTTTACGAAAGACAGAGTACTGATTACCATTAAACATCTCTGCATCATGGTGATCATTATTAATCCAAGTTTCTGTCAGAGCGATAATATCGTATTGCAAAGATGAGGAAAAGAGAAGAACCTGCTGCATTTTAGTGCGAAGTCCTCCGGTGTTTTGATAATAGAGATAAGAGAGTGAAGGAGAAGAATGAAAAGATAATAAAGTTGACTTTCAATTTGACTGCGGATGTGTTAAAGCCTGTTGGGTTTGGGTGGATGTTGACGATGAAGGTAGTGGTGGCGGGAGCAGAGGTGGTGGCGGCGGTGATGATGAGTGTAGTGATGAAGATGATGACGATGATGTACCCGTAAGCTGAGATGTGGGTATTGTTGTTTGAATGCGAGGTGGCAATTCATTATTACATGCCGCCTTCACTGGGCATGAACGATGCTCGGATTATGAACATGTCTAAAAAAAATCCAATGGAGGCACAAAAATCCATGTCCGTGCAGCAACATGTCGACGAAAACTTCATTTTGAACACGACATGACCGCTGTTCAAAGTTTGGGCATGAGATTTGACGTTTCACGCGTGTGAGAGTTTTTTTCTGCTTCTCGCTGAATGCATTGGTAAATGTTGAAGGAAAAAGGTAGAAGTAGTGGTAAAAGAAATGTATGTATGTGAAACGACATGACTTATGTCGTTTTCGTTTGGATGTTCAGAGTACTCCTTTTACACTCCTACTACTCCAAAGGCCTTCGATTGGCTGTTCCGAGTAATGTTTTCGGAGTGTTCTTCTGTGCCCAATTTCATTTTGGAGTAGATGAGGAACACACACATACATATAAAGTTTTTCGTTGGATTACTTGTCAAAAGTGATAAATACTTGAAGAAGCCATTTTGTTAAATGGCAGCTTTGGCAGTGTGTGTGTTAATTTAGGAAAGTCAGTGTTTTCATATTCGATTGGAATTGAAAAGGAGTACAATTGACCGAAAATCCAATCGAAAACGACAATAATTTGCCCAGCGGAAAAAAATTCGCTGATTGTTGATTGGATTGTGGTTGTGATGTTGGGCACCTGAATGCCCTGTGGAGTCGGGGTGTTATTGTTTTCTCGCGAGACAATTTTTTTTACTTGAACAAAGCATGGCCATACAGAAGAATCCATGATAACCGAATATTTATCAGCTGGAACACTCAATTTAAAAGTAATAAACTTAAGTTTTGTGAAATCAGTTTCTTTTTTGATCAACGAATAGCATTTAAATTGACTGAGTGGAATGTTAGATTTGTTTACTATGTGGTTAATTATGTCTTCGGGTTTAGTGTCTTTATTAAACCTTGGCAAGTGAAGTTACTTATATTCTGGGAAAGCACACAAAGAAGCCAAAGAGTCAGTACCAATTATTTTTTTGTATTTGATGTCTTTGAAGACTTTTTATTAGAATGCACTGTTTTCCATTCATTTATAATTAATCAGAGGGAGTTGGGAGTCGACGTTTGCTGGTTTTGATAAATTAAGATTAAGTTGAGATGTTGCATAAGAATCGTTTGTTAATTTTTGGACATTCTCAATTGCCATAGGTACTCCCGGGGAAGAAGACGGCTGGTCAATTTTTTGCGAATCGAGAAGATTACCCGGGTTGAGGGAAGGCAAGTCAGTGCCTCTCTCAGAGTTGTTGGTTTTTTTTTTTGCAGTTTTTCGTGGAGGAGTTATTGTTAAACAATGATTTGAGAGCACTTAGATCATTTTTCATCTCGCACACACTTTGGGAGACCTCATGGAAATTATTTATGAAGGTGGAAAGGTTTATGTTTGCACAAGGGTTACATTTCCAAATAAATTACGATTGATTAATGATTTATAATTATCGTCAGACAATTCAACACAACTTTTGTGAAAGTAACGACCGCAGTAAAAACCACACTCGACGTATTCAGAACTTTTGGAACGTTTTATGGTAAGATTGCAATATGCACAAATTTTTGACATTTAAAGAAATAATCTACAACCGACTCAGAGAGAAATTAGTCCAAGACTTTAGTCCATACAAATTGGCGTTTCGTCCCGGCGGTCTCACTTCGACTCATTAGTTGACTAGTGAGTGCCTTGTCAATACGCAACTTTTATTAAGTTCAGTTCAACTTACATGCATTTTTTGACTGTAAGTTGAACTGAACTTAATCACAATTGCGTATTGACAAGGTCCTCAATAGTCAATTGGTCTAAAGGCCGTTAAAATCTGTCAGAAGTATATATAATTTGTATTATGACTTGTAAAATTCAAATTTTTTAAATTTCAAAAACTTGGCGAACAAATTAAACAAAATTCCGTATATTTCAAACTGAAATGTGTCCAATAAACTATTACATCTGCAACGTTACTGACAGTATGAAATGAAAATACTTTATACAACTCGTAACACACCAGAACCACGAGAGAAATAACACACCCAAGGTGTTAAACATTTTAGATACCTATTCTTTTTTACTTCTTTCCATCCAAATAACTATCTCTTTATTGGCGAACTTCAAAAGTGCATCTTGACTTAAGGGAACTGCTTTTGGCTGTAATTAACGTGAGTTGCACCCATGAGAGAACTGAAGAACCGACATCTCAGTGAAATTCCATATGTTTTGGATGAATTTATTATACTTTGTAGAATATTTTATAAAACAATAAAATAATAAATAAACTATTATTGTTACGAGAATAGCATAATAAATCTTGATCATTGACAAAGTAAACAAAATGTTTCCCTAATATCTTTATCTTACCCCAATCTCTCCATCGTTTATCCCAAAATTTCCTCTATCGATTTATTTCTGCATTTAATTCATTGAATGCGAGCGAAATAAAATTCGGCAGAAGCTTAGATTCTGAACAGGTATCAAGTTTTCGAGCATCGTTGATCTTAGGGCAGTTGGCAATAATCAACTTGCAAAAAGAGCTCAGTTCGGCCAACACATACAGTCGCGCAAAAGGAGATAACGAGGGCCGGGTTCTCTGCTAAATTTAAGGTTTTGTTAAGACTGCACGAATTTGTACATCTCCATCGGTTAGGTAACGTTGTGCTAGCTCAAGCTTCTTGAACGTTTGAGACGTCGCACTCTCAAAGAACTCTACTATTCGTGTTGCGCTGTTCCTATCCGATTCCACACAAGAACTTAAATTCAAATTCTGCAGCCGACTGCTATTTAACAAGGTCAACAGCTTCCTGAAGCACTCTGGTGAGAGAGAATTCTGTTGATCTCGAAAGAATACATTTCTGATGAACGAAAAACTTCCATTATTTAATAAGCAAAACATTTTCTGGATCGAAAGTGATCTAAATTGCATAATAAAACTTTTTTTAGAAAATACAAATCATACCAAAATAAATCAATTAATACAGTTTATGATACACAAAACGAAAAAAAAACATAGTTTGTCTTTACAAACACCTGACAATTTTTGTTTTCTCTAAAAATTGTACTCAACTATAGACTCTTAAGTATTAAGAGCCCTTTCATTAGTTTCTTCGAATTGTTATAGACACGAGTTTCATATTTCTCCTGTTCTTTACGTTCGACTTCTTCTTGGTCTTTGTTCCAAGCATCTATAACAGTTCAGCGAATTCTTCACAAATCCAATTACAGCTGAAGCAAATCCAATGCCGAGTTTCTTACAGACTATTTAAGCCAGGCACTAAAACCAAACAAAGAAGTCATTTCAATTTACCCCATTTTTCGAATGAATATAATTTATTTAAACAAAAATTAACTTACAGTATGGACCGTCTTTTTGGATAGCATGCATTCTTTGAAGAGTTCTACATTCCCAATGCGTTACTAGGAACAACAAAAATTTCAGCTGTTCATAATCCTGAGCTTGCCAATACCCAAATATATCTAATGATTGATCTTTGATCACTGAGTTCGTACGCCAGCGATGTGAGTGCCTTACCTTGGCTTGCCTTTGCCTGGAGGACTAACGATGCTAGCAGAACTGGGTATCGGTTGGCAGACAACAGGCATTGCTTTGTTAATTGCAAATAAAATAGACGCAGTGTTGACTTGGATGAGTTCTTCGGCCACTTCCTCTGGAACTTGGGATTGAATTTTGCTGTGAAACTAGAGAATCTTCTTTGCCTGAAATTAAAACACACAAATGATGAGTCATACAGACCTATTACGATTGTCAATTATCAATAGATAGTTGATAAATATTGAAAATCGATATTTGACAACCCAATTGATAAAAGTTTTGATCATTGAGAATGGTGCAGGCCGTCGTGAATTGCAAGAAAATTAGTAATTATCACCGAACTGTTGTTCAGTTTTTTAATAAATTAAGTTTTGATGTACGAAATTTCAATATTTATCAACTATCAATTGATAATTGACAATCGTAAAAGGGCTGATAAAATTTTAAGTTAAAGAAAATGCTTAAATACTTACACTTACACCAGAATTTTTCTCACATCTCAAGTCGCAAAAAAAGTTTTATGATTGTTGTCATCTGTCATTTTTTTTAATTTATATGTTATACTGTTATACAAAAAGTGGTCAGCTTCATCATATAACAATTCTTCAAATCGACTCAACTTTTTATGTGCATACGCTATCCAGTGTATTAAGGAGATCAGTGGACGCGGACTCCTTGTAAATACTGGCAACGAGGGAACCTACATAAGGCAGATGTTTGGTGAAAATGCGATGTCAATGTTTACCATCGCAACAGAGCTACCAATGACAACATGTACACGAGCCAACAACAGTGCTTCAACATCATCGGTTGTTCCTTTCGCACGTGTCAGTGCCAACACCAGCAACACAACCCATGATACAACTACCATGAACACAACCTTTCAGCCGACGTTCCAATACCAACCTGAAGCCATGAACAGGGATGTCATGTAGGAATTATCCGTCTGCCAAAGCGAACAAATTAATTTAAATATTTTATCATAAAAAATATCAGGATTAAAAAATAAATTACTTTTCGCTAGTTTTTTTAATTATTTACAACAAAGTTTTGATATTATAATTTTATTAGAAACATTTATTGAAGTAGGAAAAGAATCTGAATTTTCTAAGGGCCAGTTTCACAGTCAGAAAAGTGAAACTTAAGTGGGGAATTTGAAAGATCGGGACAAGGAAAGGTCAATCAATTGATCTCTCGTCGATTTGCAACAGATGGAAGTACTCGAAGGACATAATATCTTAGTAACAATTTCTGGAAAGAAGAATGGTGTACGTGTGTATTATCTTTCATGGTTAAAGTTAAAAATCCTAAGAACCGATGGTCTACCAGACCAAATGAAACGTCGCAATGGTTGGATAAATGTCGGAGATCTTCAAGGTGCTGTACATTTTAAAAATAGTTAAATACGAAAGGATTAAGTTCCTAGTGATTCTAAAGACTCGATTATATATATATTTTTTTTATAAAATATTCAACGAAAACATCATATGTAAGTTATTGTTTTTTTTTTTTTTAACTTTTTGAACACCGAATACCTACTTCTTTTGCAGTGTGTTTCCTTCATATAATCACTAGTCAACTGATGAGTCCAAGTGAGATCGCCGGGACAAAACGCCAATTTTTATGGACTAAAGGCCGTTAAAAGCTTTTTTGAATCAATAATTCAACAAGTCCAATTAAATAGTGCTAAGTCTTCTACTTGGCTGATGTATTTCAGTAGTATATAGAATTTGTATTATAAAAACCTTTATATATAATAATAATATACATATATGAAAAGTCAAATTGATATAATTCTTTAAAGGAGAATCTATACGATGGGTTATCTTCCATTAGTTAGGTTTCTATAAGTTTCATCTCCTATTGACACTATTACAGAATCTGATATGGCAATAGCCATGACTGTGAGGTAGCATTGGCATTCTCCACAACAATTGCACCCCAGAATACCAGACCAACGAATTACATAAAGTTAAAAACTAAAACGGTTCCATTCGTTATCACTCAGTAATGTTACCATAGAACACAGTTGGCGATGTGCTAGAATCTATTCAATTACACCCAATGGTTAACTGGGCGGTAATTTTCTTAGCATTGTTACATCGCTTGCTATCGATTTCCGCAAAAAATAACCCCATTTAAAATTGGGAACAATAATAACAACTGATTTGATAACCGCACCATTGAAAATGGTGAGTTGTTGATCGCTCGAACAGATTAAAAGCTCGTATCTATCTCATCCTTACGCATCGAAAGACAGTAAGAAACAGTTGCTAGTCGGATTGGCAATTGAAACGAGACTTTTAGATAGGATTGCCTCAAATTGCTTGTGTCGAGCGTAGTTGATGTTATTGTGCATCACAAGGAAATTCTCAAGCAACAGCTGTTTATCAGATTGAAGCATTCAATCAATTGGTTCATTACAAAAATTGTTCTATGAAAGGCTTAATGTAAAAATTTCCGTTTTCGAAAATCGTTTTGGTTTTCTTAAAAATCTTCTAGATATTAAAAAAAGAACTATATAAAAACAGTCATAATTTGTTTCTTATTTTTTTATTAAATCATTTATGTTTTCTAATATATAAACTGAATACATATATTAATAGCGTAATCGTTTTTACTAACACATGTCTATATATACCTTGGGTTCTATTATTCTTTTGTATGTTTAAATTCGATTTTTTTTTAATGTTAACAGTAGCCGTGTCTTTTTTGCAAGCCCATATGGATTTGTCGAAAAAAAAAACAACATCGGAACTATCCAGATAAATTATCGGGACTTACGTACTGTAATTAAGAAGTTCCTAAGTCCCGATGTCGTTTTTTTCGACAAATCCACATGGACTTCCAAAAAAAACACGCCCAATATTATGAAGTTTACAATTTTAAATTATTTAAGTATTTCAAGTATAAGACAATTTATTTAATGTATTGCTTTTGAAATGATATTGAAAATTTACAGTGTCTGTTGGAAGTAATTATTAAAAAGTTGATTGATGACAAGTACGTTCCTTGAGTCTGAAAAAGGATTCAAAATTTTAAAGCCTATTTGGTTCAAAAATGATAAATAAAAGCTTAAGAAATAATCTTATAAATTAAAAGTAAATTATCTTGTTTGACAATAGTTTTTTCTATAATCCAATGGCAAGGCAACATTAACATTCTGATAAGTGCAAAATAAAAGTTTTTTTCCCGAAAGTTATAAGAAACTTACTGGTCCGTAAGGAGAATGGCATACTACGCATGAGCAATTCTAACTTAATTTAATCCCATATAGAAAAATTCAACTATTCAAACCCAAATCGAAAGGCATTTAAATTTTATATGCGAAAATATATGTATTTTTACACAACAAGTGCAAGGTTGGTATCGCTATGTTAATATTTTTAAATTGGATTGTTTTTTAATGCTAAAACTAGCCGTGTTTTTTTTGCAAGTGTTGTGGTAAATTTTACCGCAACATGGTTTTAGTTCAACACAATTCAATTCATTCACTATCTTACCCATTGTCTCTTTTTGCACAAAACACTTCGTAATAATAGCAAAAACACTATCACTGTTTTTATTATTATTTTTCAAACACTTTTCACCATAAATATCTGAATGCACAGATGAAATAAGTTTTATTCCACTTTTCTGACACCAATGTAATGTTCTACCTAGGTTCGATAATAAAACTTATTTCCTTTAAATAATAACTTCCACGTATTTACTATTCAGAATAAACACACTTTATTTCAGTTCAAATCGTTTTTATTATTCTTCAATCTCACTAGTATGCAATCTAAAATTCACTTCCGGATACACTTTTACTTCTTACTTTACGTTATCACATTCAAAATTAAACTGTCTCTACTCGCTCGAAAACCTCTCCTTATAAAGGGAAGTAAATAGTTCTAGTCTTCACTAGTATCCACTGGAATATTCGAGAATATCTCCTTCTGGAAGTTTCCTTTCCAGTCGCTGACGGATGGAACATTGGAATTGATACTCAGCTGAATCACAAGATGGCACTGTGAACGGTTAAAGGTTTGATGTTTAGTTTTCCCAAGAGATGGCGCTGCAAACAGTTAGAGGATTTTCTCTTGTTTCAAATTCAAAGTAGTTGGGTAATTATTAAATCGTTACAATATTAACATAGCGATACCAACCTTGCACTTGTTGTTTAAACACACATATATTTTCGTATATAAAATTTAAATGCCTTTCGATTTGGGTTTGAATAGTTGAATTTTTCTATATGGGATTTAAATTAAGTTAGAATTGCTCATCCGTAGTATGCCATTCTCCTTACGGACCAGTAAGTTTCTTATAACTTTCGGGAAAAAAACTTTTATTTTGCACTCATCAGAATGTTAATGTTGACTTACCATTGGATTATAGAAAAAACCATTGTCAAACAAGATAATTTACTTTTCATTTATAAGATTATTTCTTAAGCTTTTATTTATCATTTTTGAATCAAGTAGGCTTTAAAATTTTGAATTCTTTTTCAGACTTAAGGAACGTACTTGTCATCAATCAACTTTTTAATAATTATTTCCAACAGGCACTGTAAATTTTCAATAACATTTCTAAAGCAATACATTAAATAAATTGTTTTATACTTGAAATACTTAAATAATTTAAAAATGTAAACTTCATAATATTAGGCGGGTTTTTTTGCAAGTCCATGTGGATTTGTCGAAAAAAACGACAGCGGGACCTAGAAACTTCTTACCTACAGTACGTAAGTCCCGATAATTAATCTGGATAGTTCCGATGTTGTTTTTTTTTTTTGACAAATCCACATGGGCTTGCAAAAAAAACACGGCTAGTGTTAGCATTAAAAAACAATCCAATTTAAAAATATTAACATAGCGATACCAACCTTGCACTTGTTGTGTAAAAATACATATATTTTCGTATATAAAATTCAAACCCAAATCGAAAGGCATTGGCGTGGCAAAATCGCATCGTCACCTCCTCGCGGTGCCCGCTGGATATCCAACTAACGACGAGCGTTGGATCCATTCGATCCACGAGCTGAGTCACCTGAGTTATCTTTTCAGGAACTAGGAGCAAAAGAACAGAAATATCGCTCTGAATGCACCAGCTCACAATTAAATCCAAGAGCGTCTGACACATATTGTGCGGCACACTGGTCAGCGTCTGTACCCTGTGGGGCGGCTGAATATAAACTATGGATAGAAGTAACTGACCTATTTATGGTACGAAAACAAAGTTAAAAAAATTATGGCAATGAACAAAACGACTAGATTAAATACCCCAGGTGGCAATCCAGTAAATCCACTCTCTTTAGAGGTCGGTCCTATGGATTCTGGGGAGGACCAATTATTGCTTATAAATATTGAGAGACGGAGTTCAAAGATGCAAAGAACTCCCCCAAACAAATTTACTTCAGGGGTTACATCACCGACAACCCCAAACAATACTATTGATGTTAAACACATCAGCGAAAAAGGGACCAAGAAAAATGAAGAGATCGACATTACAGATCAACAGAGTTCCATCGAAAACAAAGAGATAGACCGATCAAAATCAAAGAACTACTTTGAAGAATGGCAAATGGAAATAGCGGCAAGAAAACAACTTGAAGTTCTAGTTCAAAGTCTTCAGCTGCAAGTGAAAAAACTCGAAGAGAAAGTTTCCTTACTTGACAAGAAAGATTCAGAGTCCACGCTTCAGTTAAGTCCAAAATATATTGAGCGTGAATATCAAACTGATGAAGAAGAGCTCTTGTTTGAAACTGAGAAAAAGAAAAATAAGCGTATCACAAAGAAACGTAAACCAAACGGGAGTCCTGAGATTTGTTTAAGAAATCAGAAAAGCTCTAAAACCGAAAATAATAAAGAATTGTTAACAGAAACTAATGAAACGAATAATGTGGTAGCTGTTGTTAAATCAAATTCTCACGCTAAAGGCAGCAAAAAAATTACACCACCACCAATTATGATCTCAGGATTTCCAATTTTTGGAGATCTTAAGAAAATAATAGAAAATTGTACTAAAAAAGCTTGCAAATACACATCGTACAACAAAGACAACTGGAAAGTCACAGTCGAAGAAGCCGACGAGTATAGATCTGTCACTGAAGAACTGAGCAAACACCAAATTCAATGGCACTCATATGAGAACAAAGCTACAAGGCCAATAAAAGTAGTAGCCAGAGGTCTTCATTCCTCGTGCTCTCCCGACGAAGTAGTGGAAGATCTTGTACAAAAAGGCTTCCAAGCCCTTGATGCAGTCAA
Source organism: Leucozona laternaria (assembly GCA_932273885.2). Lineage (NCBI taxonomy): Eukaryota > Metazoa > Arthropoda > Insecta > Diptera > Syrphidae > Leucozona > Leucozona laternaria. The sequence continues at coordinate 84,532,684 of OW026366.1, read as the reverse complement.
TCTATTTTAAAATGAGACAATTAAAAACTCCTCTGGAGAATCCACGTCAAGTAAAAGGTTATTACCTTTATTCATGCTAACTTTTGACAGTAAACAAAGTGTCGAGGAGATTTATAAAGTAAGATCAATCTTGGGCATAGCTGTTAAAATTGAACCACTCCGAAAATCTAAAGTTGTTCCGCAGTGCAAACGTTGCCAAGCTTTTGGTCATACCCAAAAATACTGCAACCGCGAGTTTGCTTGTGTAAAGTGCGAAGGAAAACATGCAACTAAAAATTGTCCGATGAGCAAAGATCAGAAAGCAAAATGTGTGAACTGCCAGGGTAATCACCCGGCAAGCTATAGAGGCTGCCCAGTTGCCAAAAAATTCCAAGAGTTCAGAAGCAAAAATACATCTGCTAGAGACAAACCCAGAAAAACAGTAAATACCGATTTAAATGCTGAAAACAATACTAAGAATGAACCGCCTAAAAAAGCTGTTCAAAGTAAAAGCGATGAAAATAAAGCCTATTCTCAGATTCTAAAAAATGTGCGGAAGAATGAAGAGACTTCCATAAAAGAAATGCTACAACTCATTCTCCAAAGAATTGATAAACAGGATTTGAATATCAAACAGTTAAGCGAAAAAGTCGCTTTTAAAAAACAATGATGGACAGAACACTTAAAATCGCTACATGGAATGCAAACGGTCTTTTACAACACTTATCCGAATTAAAAATCTTTTTAGATCTAGAACATATAGATATTTGCCTGGTGTCCGAAACTCATTTCTCCAATGGGCAAAGTCTAGATAATGTAATAGAACACTATTCATGTTACCACGCTCCACATCCAGCTGACAAGGCAAGAGGTGGATCGGCGATTCTTATTAAAGAAAGCTTAAGACATTATGAAGAAACCAAGCTTACTAATGAAAATATGCAAGTAACAACTATTAGTATTGGTATGAAAAAGAAAGAGTTTAAGATAGCAGATAAATCTTCTTGGGCATAACTTTCTTGTTGGTGGAGACTTCAATGCGAAACACACCCATTGGGGTTCAAGACTTAGATCAACAAAAGGCAAAAGACTTTTCCAAGCAGGCCGTAAATACAATTGCGAATTCTATTCCTCTAGGTCGCCAACTTACTGGCCTTCCGATACTAACAAAATACCAGACCTTATTGACTTTTTCGTAGCTAAAGGAATTAAACGAAATCACATTAGTGTCGAAGGTAATTATGACTTGTCATCAGATCATACTCCAGTGATTCTATCACTAAGTGAATCGGAAGTAATAGAAAAAAGTAATCCAAAGCTTGTAAATAAGAAAACAAACTGGAGTGATTTTAGAGAAAGGCTTTTAAGTTTTATACATTTAAGATCTCCCATGGATACAATCGAGCAAATTGACCATGAAGTGGAACAATTTATTGCTGATGTGCAACAGGCCGCTGAAGAAAGTACTCCAACATTTTCTAATAGAAGACAAAATGAAATAAAATATCCTTTAGAGATAAGAGAGTTGATAATAGAGAAAAGAAGAGCTCGAAGAAAATGGCAAAATACTAGATTTCCAGATGATAAAACAACGTTTAACCGTATAAGCAACAATCTTAAAAAACAAATTTATAAATTCAAAAATGATTCACTCAGTACATTCCTAAAGAATTTAACGACTGATGCTTCAACCGATTTTTCGCTATGGAAAGCAGCCAAGCGCCTGAAAAGACCGCAGTTACAAAACTCGCCCTTGAAATCTCAAGATGGGAAATGGATCGGTAACCCAAAAGAAAAAGCTAACCTTTTCGCGGAGCATCTTGCGAATGTTTTTAAGCCATACCCAACAAACGCGGCTGAAAATAGCTTACAGTTTGTTGATAAGATAGATGAAAGTGAAATACCAATTGTAAGTATGTGTTTACATCAACTATCAAATAAAAAATCACCAGGTTACGATCTAATTACTGCCCAGGTTATGAAAGAAATGCCTTTGAAAGCCTTCATAAAACTCCAATATATAATAAATGCATGCCTTAAGCAACGGTATGTCCCACACCATTGGAAAATTGCTGAAGTTATTGTCATACCCAAGCAAGGTAAACCACCTACTGAAGTGACGTCTTACAGACCAATATCGCTTATACCAATTATGGCAAAAGTTTTTGAAAAACTGCTTCTGAAGAGACTTAGCAAAATTATAGAAGAAAGAAGGTTAATCCCAAATCATCAGTTTGGCTTTAGAAATAAACATTCCACGATAGACCAAGTTCATAGAATAACGGATGTAATAGAAAAAGCATTATGTATGTTCGGCTATTTTCTTAGATGTTGCTCAAGCCTTTGACAAGGTTTGGCATGAAGGACTTGAGTACAAACTGCAAAGGGGTCTTCCCAGACAGTACTATGAAATATTAAAATCGTACATCTCAGACCGATTGTTTAGAGTAAGGTACGATCAAGAATATTCGGAACTGAAGAAAATAGAAGCCGGTGTACCACAAGGAAGTGTCCTGGGTCCTACCCTGTATTTACTATACACAAGGGATATCCCAGTTGGTAATCACACCATAATGGCTACTTTTGCAGATGATACCGCAATTTTGGTACCCGACAAATGTGTCTCTAGAGCAGCAGTAAAACTGCAAAATGCCGTCGACACAATCAGAGATTGGACCGAAAAATGGCGTATCAAACTCAATGAAACAAAATCTTCACATATAAACTTTACAAATAAAAAGATAAACAATATTCCAATATTCATTAATAATCAAGCTGTACCTTACGCCAATACGGCCAAATACCTTGGAATGACATTGGATGCAAAGCTAAAGTGGAAAGAGCACATCAAAAAGAAAAGAGAAGAACTAAACTTGAAATATAGAAAAATGTACTGGTTACTTGGTAACAACTCTGATTTATCAACCCAAAACAAAATAATGCTGTATAATCAAGTACTAAAGCCTGTTTGGACCTATGGTATCCAATTATGGGGCTGTACAAAGAAAACAAATACCGAAATCATCCAAAAATTCCAAAACAAAGTCCTTCGTGGAATAGTTAATGCACCTTGGTACATAAGAAATAGCGATCTACATCGTGACTTACAAATAGAAACGGTTACAGAAGTTGTTAAAAAATACGCTGTATCGCATAATCAGAGACTGCAAAGTCATACCAATTCTGAAATGGTGTTCGTCTTGAATACAAGAAACCAAGTTCGGAGATTAAGAAGAACCAATCCTCATGAGCTTTCGGTCTAAAAAAACATGGGAAAGTATTAAAAGTTTAAACTTCCCCCAAAGTGATTTTACAAAGCTAAGAAAGAAAAATCTGATGTCGATCTCTCAAGATTGGTCCTGATAAAGAGGTGGTTTTAGTGGTTAAGAGTCCCACACTACTTGGTGTCGAATACTGCCAAGTGTCTTTTGAAGATTTCCTCCCGTCAAAAAAAAAAAAAAAAAATTACGAAGTGTTTTGTGCAAAAAGAGACAATGGGTAAGATAGTGAATGAATTGAATTGTGTTGAACTAAAAGCATGTTGCGGTAAAATTTACCACAACAAGTTTCACCAACCTATTCTTTTCCTTAATCCATTTTTAGCCTTCCTTTTTCGTTGCGGCTCCAAAATACCGGTAGAGCGCAGTTGAAACCTGGTTTCCATCAGCCAGAGTCCTACTCTTAAGGTATCTTGGAAAAGCAACACAAATAGGTTTTCGTAGTTTAAGTTGTGTGACGGGCGGTCCACAAAACAATTTGGTGGGTGACAGATTGTCAGAGACAAATTAATCGTGTGACAGATTGTTCACGAAATCATCGAATGTGCGACAGATGGTCCACAAGAGGATACAACATGATGAATCTGACCCATGTTCAACGACATGTGTGACACCTTGTTCACACCACCCTAAATTTAGTATGGCTTAATGCCCAGCCTAAAGTGTCTTGAACACAAAAGTAAAATCACTTTGCGATATGTTTCCCTTCCCCTTTTAAAATCTGCGCGAAAGTCTACGGGTTTTGCTTAATTTAACTTTCGCGAAAGGCAGTGAATCCTGTCTCCTCATTTTAGTTGGAAAAGGGTGGTGATCCCATCTGACAAAATGTTTTCTTCCAACTTCGTAGTCTGGGCCGGTTCGCGCTGGGGGCTTTGTTCGTAGTTTTAAATAATTTTTCGCTTATCTTTTAGCTACAGGAATTGACGGGTGGGGACTGAACTTGTCCATTGAGCTACTTTTAGAAAGAGATCGCATGCGTGGCTCGATTCGACAACAGCGCACACTTCAGCTAATTGGCGGAGTGCTGCAGTTAGACTGTGACCGAAAAACACACGGACAAGCGATCTGAAAGAGATGGCAATATATGGAATGGACGGCATGGACGAGCTAAGTCCGCCATTTTTTGACGACTTTGAAAAAGGTTACAGAAGCGAGTAGTTGAAAAAAAAAAATTAAGCGAAAAATTATTTTCGATTTGAGCGATTTTGTTTTTCTAGCAGAAAATATTGTGGTACAAAAATCCCAGTTCGGGGAATAAGAAAAAAAAATAGAGGAGCTATTTTTTTGTGTAAGAAGAAGAAAACTTTTTGTGACAGAGGCGAGTCGTGGAGCTAGTTCCAAATTTTGGAAAACCTGAGGAGACAGGATTCCATATCAAAGCTAAGTATTTTGGTTGTTTGGTTCTGTCCAATATTAGTGAAGTTTGTGAGCTTATTCGTTTGGTTTTTGTGGCCAGAAAAGTGGCAAAATTTTACCCGCGTAGGCTTTCGTTCCGTTGTTCTTTTATTCTCCCGAAATTGCGGGACTCGCGACCGTTTAAGTTGTCCTTGTACAGTTGTGGTTTTCGGGAACTTTCCCTTTGTGATTTTACTTCGTGTTCTCGTGACACAAAGAAACTGTTCTTGCTATTTTTTTTTGAGTTGTTATTTTCTTTCAATTTCGAGAATTTGCCTTCTGCCAATCTCGAAAGACCTTTGTTTCACTTTTCTTTTGTATTTGAAAAGACTCTGGGTTTTAATCCAGGCTTCGGCCACGGTTTCCCAGACACACCCCATACAGATTAATAAAACTTTCAATTTCCCACTAGGAAATTAATTTCAGTATTTTATTTTGCAATCTTGGAGTTTATTTTACAGTTACTGGTTAAGGCAAACTACCTTTTAAAAAGTTTCCTGGCGCCCACTTTCGAAAGTAAGTACGCCCCTGTACTTACCTTCTCGTTTTATTATTTCATTTTCTATCATTTTTATATTTGGTTGATATTCCTCTTTAATCGAATCGGATTAAAAAGGAATATCAAATCGAACCCACCCCTAAGACTGAGCTACGGGAGACAGCACTGTATGTGTTGTTGGTTGCTGATTTGTTCATCGAACGAACCTGTTGTCATTTTGACATTTCGGATTACATTTCCAATTAAATTCATAAGTCGTGTTGCACGCCGGGTTCGTGCTTTCGTTTTGTTTTAGTGTTATTTAATATATAATTGTAATAATTAATTAACCGAATTCGTTTTGCTATCGTGATATTGGAATCCGTTTTCAAATATTACGATTATAGTTTCAAGTCGGTTCGCGGAACAAATTTTTGCAACAATTGGCGTCCACAACGTGGGGCTCACCCTTGAGTGTTTTTTTTTTGTATATAAACTTTCATCCCTTGTGTGTCGTGTGTGTGCCTTCGGCAGTTTTAGGGAAGTTTTCTTTAAATTTATTTTATAAAAATATGTACTTGGTGTGTTTTTTTCTTAGATGCACTTAAAAGTGCAAATACAAATTGAAGAATTTAACCCATTGGTGCATGAGGTTCTACTTAAACAATTGGCAATCGAGTGGAAGTGAGGAGTGAAGAAGTGCAGAAAGTGCAAGGAAAGTTGCTACTAAAGGAGGCGGTAAACGTTGAGGCAGATTTTGTGAGTGTTTTTTTTTTTCTTTTCTTTTCTTTTTTTTTCATAATCGAATAAATCATTAATTAATTTAATTTATTGCGACATTTGGGCGAATTTTTTTTTTTTTAAACGCCATTTTGTCCAGTGGGCATATAGCTGTCTCACTCACTCTTTTCAAATATTGTTTTGTTTCAAGTTTGAGTTAATCGAACTTGTAAACAAGAACCGGACTACCATTTTAATTTTCGCTAGTACTTTTCTTACTTTCGCGAATTATTTACTTGCTCGTGGTGATTAATTATAAACCTTTTTAATTATATTTTATTCTAAGTTGTTGATTTTGATTCTAAATTATTATTATTATTATTGATTTTATATTGTTTTAATTTCGAAAACGATTGCCAGCTAAGTTAGTTGGGATATTATACCGGTTGTTTTTAAATACTTTTGAGTTCGTTTTTTGTTACTTTTTTTAAACTTTTTTTTATATTGTTAAAATGGAATTGAGTCAGGTGAATAGATTATCACAGGATGAGATAACGTATGAAATCGAATGCAGGGGTTTAACGGTAGGGACGGTTGAGGACATGCGTAAAGCGCTTAGAGTAGCTATTAAATTAGAGCGTAGGAATTCTTTTGTGTCTCCAGGATATCCATTCAGTTTTGAACAGGATACGGTAGCGGTTGAGAAAAAGTTAGATGAAATAAATAAGTTGTTAGAAAATCCGCCGAAAACAGAAACTTCGACGGAATATTTGAAGATTTTAACTAAAGTTGAGTGGTGTTTACGTAGGATGGAAAGGAGCATTCCAGAAAAGGAAAGTGAGGATAAAGTGAAACTAGTTTTGAAAAATAAAATAGTGATGGCTATGGCAAATTTAGATGGAGATGAAGATGATGATGTTGAAGTTGAGGAAAATAAACAAGATCAGAATAAAGGAACAGGAAAGAGCATTTGGGTTGAAAAACAGCGTTCAGCTGAACCCCAGATGAACGGATCGGTGAGTACTGCTGCCGGTACACCTATAGGTTTAGGAGAAGCAAACAAGAAAAACGGTAATGGTGTTCAGGTGAACCCTATCGTAAATCAGGGAAATGTTATTACAGGGAAATTTCAAAATATAGCTAAATGGGAGGTGAAGTTCACTGGAGAGCGCTGTGGTGCCTCAGTGAACTCATTTTTAGAAAGGGTTGAAGAGATGAGGCAGGCTAGAGGGGTTTCGGAAACCCAACTGTTTAAAGCAGCTGTGGAGTTATTCGTAGGAAAAGCTTTAATTTGGTTCAGGGCAATTAGGATTTCGGTCAACTCGTGGTCGGAACTCATTAGGGAGTTGAAACTCGAGTTCTTGCCACCGAATTACGACGACCAACTTCTTGAGGAGATAAGGCACCGCACACAAGGGAAGGATAAATCGATAGGAGTTTACGTTGCTACGATGCAAAGCTTATTTGGTAGGTTGACCGATCCAATCTCGGAAAATAGGAAATTGTCAATGATTCAAAGGAATTTGACACCTTTTTACCAAACTCAACTTGGGTTGGCGAAGCCAAGTTGCGTTTCGGATTTAGTTGCGTTAGGTAGAAATTTGGAAGCAGTGAGGGCAAATGTGGAGGCTTATGTTCCCCCACCCAATGTTAGGAGTAATAGGACTTTGCTAGAACCAGATCTAGCATACGTAGGTGTTGGAACTCCATTCGTTTCGGTTGTTTCGGAAAACAACGGAACCGCTCGTCAGGCCCAAACATCGAACCATTCCCGATCTCATTCTTCTGTTAGGTGTTTCAATTGCAATGGATCAGGCCATTTTGCAAATAGGTGCTCTGCTCCTAGGCGTTGTTTCGGTTGCGGTGAGTTAGGTGTCAGCAGACAAAACTGTCTTCGCTGTTCGGGAAATGGGCAACGGACTCCTGCGCCAGCAGGACGGGAAGTCCGAAGACGTTGATAGGGTTGCCTGCTGGTAACTAGTCGGCAGATAGAATTCATTTAGGTTTTACTTTGGAGGCAAACGGTAATGATAGGAGACCTTTTTTAACTGTTAGCATTTATGGTTCAAGATTTTTAGGTTTATTAGATTCAGGAGCTTCTAGAACCATAATAGGAAGGGATGCATGGGAAATCTTCCAAAATTTAGGACTTTCATTAAAGAAAGACACTGTTCACTGCGTGTGTTTGGCAGATGGAACAGGAGTCGAAGTGTTAGGAATTATCTCTCTTCCAATTATAGTTGAGGATAGGGCAGTTTTGGTTGACTGTTTAGTCATTCCCTCCTTACCACATACGGTGGTTCTCGGCGCAGATTTTTGGGCGCTGTCGAGTATTGTCCCGGATTTGAGGTCTCGTATTTGGAATTTTTCGGAACAGGACAGTCCAGTTTCGATTTGTTCTATAACCGAACGATCTGAATTGAGTGTTAGGGAAATTCAAACTTTAGAAACTCTGATTGAAGAATCTTTTAGGAAGATGCCTGAAGGCTTAGGGTGTACAACATTAGTTAAGCACAAAATTAGGACGTCGGCGGAGCCGATAAAACAAAGGTATTATCCGGTCTCCCGGCAATGCAGGAACACATCGATAGGGAACTAAATGAAATGTTAGAGTCAGGAGTTATTGAGAGATCCACAAGTGCGTGGTCATCTCCAATGCTTTTAGTTAAAAAGAAAGATGGCTCCTATAGATTGTGTGTGGATTATAGGAAGCTAAATAAGAGTACAGATAGGGACGCGTATCCACTCCCGTATATTAACGCAATTTTAGATAGACTTCGAGGTGCTAGGTTCTTGTCTTCTCTGGATATCAAGTCAGCTTACTGGCAGATACCTATGGAGCTTTTACGGTTTACGGTTCCTGGGAGGGGTCTTTTTCAGTTTAGGAGAATGCCTTTTGGCCTTCACAATTCACCTGCGACTTGGCAGAGATTTATCGACACAGTCTTGGGTGCCGATTTAGAGCCATTCGTTTTCGTCTATTTAGACGACATTATCATTATTTCAGAAACTTTTGAGAAGCATCTTGAAATTCTGAATGAGGTCTTGAAGAGGTTAAGTGAAGCAGGTTTGAAGGTTAGTAGGGAAAAGTGCAACTTTTGCACGACCTTTTGTCGTTCAAACAGACGCTTCAGATTATGGGATCGGTGCAGTTCTTTCACAGAACTTTGAGGAAGGGGAAAAGGTTGTCTGTTACCTTAGTAGGTCCTTAAACAGGAATGAACGAAATTACAGCACCACAGAAAAGGAATGCTTGGCTGTACTATGGGCTATTGAGAAGTTGCAACCGTATCTTGAAGGTGTTCGATTTACAGTCGTAACGGATCATTATTCCTTGGTATGGCTGAGTAATTTGAAAGATCCACAGGGTAGGTTGGCTCGTTGGGCCATTAGGTTACAACAGTTCGACTATGAAATTATCCATCGCAAGGGAAAAGAGCATGTAGTCCCAGATATGCTTTCTCGGGGAGTGCCGCAGTTGGGTGGTATCTCAGAAGAGGATGTAGACCCTTGGGTGTCAAAAATGATTTCATCAGTCAGTACAAATCCACTTAGGTATCCGGCTTGGAGTGTTGAACAAGGGAAGTTGTTCAAACTGGTGAAGCCAAACCACATTGTAGTTCATGAAACTAATCAGGAATGGAAGAGAGTGATAGGGAAAAATGAGAGGTTAGGGATTTTACAGGAAAACCATGATGGTCCGTTAGCAGGACACATGGGAGTTAGGAAAACTTTTGCCAGAGTTGCGGCGAAGTTTTACTGGCCAAAGATGAGGGCTGATATAACTAAATACGTTAGGAATTGTAAAGTTTGCCAACAGGTAAAGCCGGTGAATGATAAGCCAGCTGGGTTAGTGACAGAAAGGGTAGGAATCAAATCACCTTGGGAGATGATTTGTATAGATTTGGTAGGACCACTTCCTAAGTCTAGTAGGGGTTTTATTTATATTTTAACGGTAGTGGATTACTTTACGAAGTTTCCACTACTTTTTGCGTTGAGGTCGGCTACTGCTAAGGCAATTTGTAGGGAACTTGAGGATTATGTATTTCTTCTTTTTGGCATACCAAAGGTGACCGTGTGTGACAACGGTCCCCAGTTTCGATCTAAGGAACTGAAAACGCTTTGCCAGGCGTACGGGTCAAAATTGAAATTAACAGCCCATTATCACCCGCAGGCGAATCCTGCGGAGAGAATCAATCAGATTCTTAACACGACGTTGAGGGCGTACGTCGCTGAAAACCACAGATCGTGGGATTCACAGCTCAGCAAGGTGGCGTGTGCTATTCGCACGTCACAGCATGAGGTTTTGGGAGTTTCGCCGTATTATGCGAACTTCGGTAGGGACATGGTGACTTCGGGTAGAGAAGCACCATCAATAGGTGATAGTTCAGGAAACGGTCAGGATCTGGATGAGATCGCTGAGCGCATCAAAGAACTGAGGGTCGATATAGGGAAAAAATTGGAAGCAGCATCTAAGAGATCTGCTCAAGCCTACAATCTTCGACGGCGTGATGTTCAATATCACCCCGGCAAAATTGTATGGCGTAGGAACTTTTCGTTGTCGGATGCCGCTAATTATTATGCTGCCAAATTAGCACCGAAGATTGTCGGTCCGTTTAAAATGAAGAAACGTGTGTCACCTTGGACATATGTCTTAGAAGATAGTAATGGTAAAGAGCGCGGAACGTGGCATGTTAAAGATCTAAAACCGTACACCGATGCATCCGAAGATTAATTTTTTTAAGTAACGTAGCTTAATTTTTGTTGGTAACGTAGTTTGTTTTTTTTACCTTACGGCAATGATTTTTAGTTTCAGTTTTTGTTTTTGATTTTCATTTGGATGGAAAATCCTTTTTCATTTTCCATTACCTGGGTGGATCTTAGAAAATGTGTTACAGAAATGTACGCACATTTTCTGGGAGGTAAGACTGGGATTTGTTGCGGTAAAATTTACCACAACAAGTTTCACCAACCTATTCTTTTCCTTAATCCATTTTTAGCCTTCCTTTTTCGTTGCGGCTCCAAAATACCGGTAGAGTGCAGTTGAAACCTGGTTTCCATCAGCCAGAGTACTCTTAAGGTATGTTGGAAAAGCAACACAAATAGGTTTTCGTAGTTTAAGTTGTGTGACGGGCGGTCCACAAAACAATTTGGTGGGTGACAGATTGTCAGAGACAAATTAATCGTGTGACAGATTGTTCACGAAATCATCGAGTGTGCGACAGATGGTCCACAAGAGGATACAACATGATGAATCTGACCCATGTTCAACGACATGTGTGACACCTTGTTCAGACCACCCTAAATTTAGTATGGCTTAATGCCCAGCCTAAAGTGTCTTGAACACAAAAGTAAAATCACTTTGCGATGTGTTTCCCTTCCCCTTTTAAAATCTGCGCGAAAGTCTACGGGTTTTGCTTAATTTAACTTTCGCGAAAGGCAGTGAATCCTGTCTCCTCATTTTAGTTGGAAAAGGGTGGTGATCCCATCTGACAAAATGTTTTCTTCCAACTTCGTAGTCTGGGCCGGTTCGCGCTGGGGGCTTTGTATGTAGTTTTAAATAATTTTTCGCTTATCTTTTAGCTATAGTAATTGACGGGTGGGGACTGAACTTGTCCATTGAGCTACTTTTAGAAAGAGATCGCATGCGTGGCTCGATTCGACAACACAGCACACACTTCAGCTAATTGGCGGAGTGCTGCAGTTAGACTGTGACCGAAAAACACACGGACAAGCGATCTGAAAGAGATAGCAATATATGGAATGGAGGGCATGTACGAGCTAAGTCCGCCATTTTTTGACGACTTTTAAAAAAGGTTACAGAAGCGAGGAGTTGAAAAAAAAAGATTAAGCGAAAAATTATTTTCGATTTGAGCGATTTTGTTTTTCTAGCAGAAAATATTGTGGTACATAAATCCCAGTTCGGGGAATAAGAATTTTGTGTAAGAAGAAAACTTTTTGTGACAGAGGCGAGTCGTGGAGCTAGTTCCAAATTTTGGAAAACCTGAGGAGACAGGATTCCACATCAAAGCGAAGTATTTTGGTTGTTTGGTTCTGTCCAATATTAGTGAAGTTTGTGAGCTTATTCGTTTGGTTTTTGTGGCCAGAAAAGTGGCAAAATTTTACCCGCGTAGGCTTTCGTTCCGTTGTTCTTTTATTCTCCCGAAATTGCGGGACTCGCGACCGTTTAAGTTGTCCCTGTACAGTTGTGGTTTTCGGGAACTTTCCCTTTGTGATTTTACTTCGTGTTCTCGTGACACAAAGAAATTGTTCTTGCTATTTTTTTTGAGTTGTTATTTTCTTTCAATTTCGAGAATTTGCCTTCTGCCAATCTCGAAAAACCTTTGTTTCACTTTTCTTTTGTATTTGAAAAGATTCTGGGTTTTAATCCAGGCTTCGGCCACGGTTTGCCAGACACACCCCATACAGGTCAATAAAGCTTTCAATTTCCCATTAGGAAATTAATTTCAGTATTTTATTTTGCAATTTTGGAGTTTATTTTACAGGTATTGGTTAAGGCAAACTACCTTTTAAAAAGTTTCCTGGCGCCCACTTTCGAAATTAAGTACGCCCCTGTACTTACCTTCTCGTTTTATTATTTCATTTTCTATCATTTTTATATTTGGTTGATATTCCTCTTTAATCGAATCGGATTAAAAAGGAATATCAAATCGAACCCACCCCTAAGACTGAGCTACGGGAGACAGCACTGTATGTGTTGTTGGTTGCTGATTTGTTCATCGAACGAACCTGTTGTCATTTTGACATTTCGAATTTCATTTCTAATTAAATTCATAAGTCGTGTTGCACGCCGGGATCGTGCTTTCGTTTTGTTTTATTTAATATATAATTCTAATTATTAATTAATCGAATTCGTTTTGCTATCGTGATATTGGAATCCGTTTTCCAATATTACGATTATAGTTTAAAGTCGGTTCGCGGAACAAATGTATGCAACAATTGGCGCCCAACGTGGGGCTCGCCCTTGAGTGTTTTTTTTTATAAACTTCCATCCCTTGTGTGTCGTGTGTGTGCCTTCGGCAGTTTTAGGGAAGTTTTTTTTGAATTTATTTAATAAAAATATTTACTTGGTGTTTTTTTTTTTTCTTAGGTGCACTTAAAAGTGCAAAGAAAAGTTGAAGAATTTAACCATTGGTGCATGCAGTCGAATGGCAGTGACGATCAGAGAAGTGCCAAAAAAATAAAAGTGTGCCAGGATAGTTACAAGTAAGGGAGGCGGTAAAAGTTGAGGCAGAGTTCGTGAGTGTTTTCTTTTTTTCTTTTTTTTTCATTTTATTTCCATAATCGAATAATAATTCCATTAATTTAATTTACTTCGACATTTGGGCGAATTGTTTTTTGATAAACGCCATTTTATCGAGTGGGCATACAGCTGTCTCACTCACTCTTTTCAAATATTGTTTTGTGTCAAGTTTGAGTTAATCGAACTTGTAAACAAGAACTGGGCTACCATTTTAATTTTCGCCTGTAATTTTGTTGCCACTTTGACAACTTTTTTTTACTTTCGTGAATTATTTTTCTTGTTCGTGGTGATTAATTTTAAACCTTTTTAATTATATTTTATTCTAAGTTGTTGATTTTGATTTTAAATTATTATTATTATTATTGATTTTAAATTGTTTTAATTTTGAAAACGATTGCCAGCTAAGTTAGTTGGGATATTATACCGGTTGTTTTTAAATACTTTTGAGTTCGTTTTTGTTACTTTTTTTAATTTTTTTTTATATTGTTAAAATGGAATTGAGTCAGGTGAATAGATTATCACAGGATGAGATAACGTATGAAATCGAATGCAGGGGTTTAACGGTAGGGACGGTTGAGGACATGCGTAAAGCGCTTAGAGTAGCCATTAAATTAGAGCGTAGGAATTCTTTCGTGTCTCCAGGATATCCATTCAGTTTTGAACAGGATACGGTAGCGGTTGAGAAAAAGTTAGAGGAAATAAATAAGTTGTTAGAAAATCCGCCGAAAACAGAAACTTCGACGGAATATTTGAAGAATTTAACTAAAGTTGAGTGGTGTTTACGTAGGATGGAAAGGAGCATTCCAGAAAAGGAAAGTGAGGATAAAGTGAAGCTCGTTTTGAAAAATAAAATAGTGATGGCTATGGCAAATTTAGATGGGGATGATGATGATGTTGAAATTGAGGAAGATAAACAAGATCAGAATAAAGGAACAGGAAAGAGCATTGAAGTTGAAAAACAGCGTTCAGCTGAGCCCCAGATGAACGGATCGGTGAGTACTGCTGCCGGTACACCCATAGGGTTAGGAGAGGCAAACAAGAAAAACGGTAATGGTGTTCAGGTGAACCCTATCGTAAATCAGGAAAATGTTAGTACAGGGAAATTTCAAAATAAAGCTAAATGGGAGGTGAAGTTCACTGGAGAGCGCTGTGGTGCCTCAGTGAACTCATTTTTAGAAAGGGTTGAAGAGATGAGGCAGGCTAGAGGGGTTTCGGAAACCCAACTGTTTAAAGCAGCTGTGGAGTTATTCGTAGGAAAGGCTTTAATTTGGTTTAGGCAATTAGGATTTCGGTCGATTCGTGGTCGGAACTCATTAGGGAGTTGAAACTCGAGTTCTTGCCACCGAATTACGACGACCAACTTCTTGAGGAGATAAGGCACTGCACACAAGGGAAGGATGAATCGATAGGAGTTTACGTTGCTACTATGCAAAACTTATTTGGTAGGTTGACCGATCCAATTTCGGAAAATAGGAAATTGATTCAAAGGAACTTGACACCTTTTTACCAAACTCAACTTGGGTCGGCGAAGCCAAGTTGGGTTTCGGATTTAGTTGCGTTAGGTAGAAATTTGGAAGCAGTGAGGGCAAATGTGGAGGTTTATGTTCGCCCACCCAATGTTAGGAGTAATAGGACTTTGCTAGAACCGGATCTACCATACTTAGGTGTTGGAAATCCATTCGTTTCGGTTGTTTCGGAAAACAACGGAACCGCTCGTCAGGCCCAAACATCGAAACAATCTCGATCTCATTCTTCTGTTCGGTGTTTCAATTGCAATGGATCAGGCCATTTTGCAAATAGGTGCTCTGCTCCTAGGCGTTGTTTCGGTTGCGGTGAGTTAGGTGTCAGCAGACAAAACTGTCGTCGCTGTTCGGGAAATGGGCAACGGACTCCTGCGCCAGCAGGGCGGGAAGTCCGAAGACGTTGATAGGGTTGCCTGCTGGTAACCAGTCGGCAGATAGGATTCATTTAGGTTTTACTTTGGAGGCAAACGGTAATGATAGGAGACCTTTTTTAACTGTTAGCATTTATGGTTCAAGATTTTTAGGTTTATTAGATTCAGGAGCTTCTAGGACCATAATAGGTAGGGATGCATGGAAAATCTTCCAAAATTTAGGACTTTCATTAAAGAAAGACACTGTTCACTGCGTGTGTTTGGCAGATGGAACAGGAGTCGAAGTGTTAGGAATTATCTCTCTTCCAATTATAGTTGAGGATAGGGCAGTTTTGGTTGACTATTTAGTCATTCCCTCCTTACCACATACGGTGATTCTCGGCGCAGATTTTTGGGCGCTGTCGGGTATTGTCCCGGATTTGAGGTCTCGTATTTGGAATTTTTCGGAACAGGACAGTCCAGTTTCGATTTGTTCTATAACAGAACGATCAGAATTGAGTGTTAGGGAAATTCAAACTTTAGAAACTTTGATTGAAGAATCTTTTAGGAAGATGGCTGAAGGCTTAGGGTGTACAACATTAGTTAAGCACAAAATAAGGACGTCGGCGGAGCCGATAAAACAAAGGTATTATCCGGTCTCCCCGGCAATGCAGGAACACATCGATAGGGAACTAAATGAAATGTTAGAGTCAGGAGTTATTGAGAGATCCACAAGTGCGTGGTCATCTCCAATACTTTTAGTTAAAAAGAAAGATGGCTCCTATAGATTCTGTGTGGATTATAGGAAGCTAAATAAGAGTACAGATAGGGACGCGTATCCACTCCAGTATATTAACGCAATTTTAGATAGACTTCGAGGTGCTAGGTTCTTGTCTTTTCTGGATATCAAGTCAGCTTACTGGCAGATACCTATGGAGGAAGAATCTAAACCTTTTAGAGCTTTTACGGTTCCTGGGAGGGGTCTTTTTCAGTTTAGGAGAATGCCTTTTGGCCTTCACAATTCACCTGCGACTTGGCAGAGATTTATCGACACAGTCTTGGGTGCCGATTTAGAGCCATTCGTTTTCGTCTATTTAGACGACATTATCATTATTTCAGAAACTTTTGAGAAGCATCTTGAAATTCTGAATGAGGTCTTGAAGAGGTTAAGTGAAGCAGGTTTGAAGGTTAGTAGGGAAAAGTGCAACTTTTGCATGTCGTCTTTAAAATTTTTAGGATATGTAGTGGATCGAAATGGTTTACATGTAGATCCAGAGAAAGTTGATACTATGGTTAGGATTCCGGCACCGAGGAATGTGAAAGAAGTTAGGAGTTTTATAGGGACAGTTTCATGGTACCGACGTTTTGTACCAAACTTTGCAGAGTTACTAAGGCCATTGTCAGATTTGTTAAAAAAGAATAAGAAGCTCAATTGGACTCAAGAGTGTGAAGATAGTTTTAGGAGGGCAAAGGAGTGTTTGGTGACAGCACCTATACTAACATGCCCAGATTTTAAACGACCTTTTGTCGTTCAAACAGACGCTTCAGATTATGGGATCGGTGCAGTTCTTTCACAGAACTTTGAGGAAGGGGAAAAGGTTGTCTGTTACCTTAGTAGGTCCTTAAATAGGAATGAACGAAATTACAGCACCACAGAAAAGGAATGCTTGGCTGTACTATGGGCTATTGAGAAGTTGCAACCGTATCTTGAAGGTGTTCGATTTACAGTCGTAACGGATCATTATTCCTTGGTATGGCTGAGTAATTTGAAAGATCCACAGGGTAGGTTGGCTCGTTGGGCCATTAGGTTACAACAGTTCGACTATGAAATTATCCATCGCAAGGGTAAAGAGCATGTAGTCCCAGATATGCTTTCTCGGGGAGTGCCGCAGTTGGGTGGTATCTCAGAAGAGGATGTAGACCCTTGGGTGTCAAAAATGATTTCATCAGTCAGTACAAATCCACTTAGGTATCCGGCTTGGAGTGTTGAACAAGGGAAGTTGTTCAAACTGGTGAAGCCAAACCACATTGTAGTTCATGAAACTAATCAGGAATGGAAGAGAGTGATAGGGAAAAATGAGAGGTTAGGGATTTTACAGGAAAACCATGATGGTCCGTTAGCAGGACACATGGGAGTTAGGAAAACTTTTGCCAGAGTTGCGGCGAAGTTTTACTGGCCAAAGATGAGGGCTGATATAACTAAATACGTTAGGAATTGTAAAGTTTGCCAACAGGTAAAGCCGGTGAATGATAAGCCAGCTGGGTTAATGACAGAAAGGGTAGGAATCAAATCACCTTGGGAGATGATTTGTATAGATTTGGTAGGACCACTTCCTAAGTCTAGTAGGGGTTTTATTTATATTTTAACGGTAGTGGATTACTTTACGAAGTTTCCACTACTTTTTGCGTTGAGGTCGGCTACTGCTAAGGCAATTTGTAGGGAACTTGAGGATTATGTATTTCTTCTTTTTGGCATACCAAAGGTGACCGTGTGTGACAACGGTCCCCAGTTTCGATCTAAGGAACTGAAAACGCTTTGCCAGGCGTACGGGTCAAAATTGAAATTTACAGCCCATTATCACCCGCAGGCGAATCCTGCGGAGAGAATCAATCAGATTCTTAACACGACGTTGAGGGCGTAAGTCGCTGAAAACCACAGATCGTGGGATTCACAGCTCAGCAAGGTGGCGTGTGCTATTCGCACGTCACAGCATGAGGTTTTGGGAGTTTCGCCGTATTATGCGAACTTCGGTAGGGACATGGTGACTTCGGGTAGAGAAGCACCATCAATAGGTGATAGGTCAGGAAACGTTCAGGATCTGGATGAGATCGCTGAGCGCATCAAAGAACTGAGGGTCGATATAGGGAAAAAATTGCAAGCAGCATCTAAGAGATCTGCTCAAGCCTACAATCTTCGACGGCGTGATGTTCAATATCACCCCGGCAAAATTGTATGGCGTAGGAACTTTTCGTTGTCGGATGCCGCGAATTATTATGCTGCCAAATTAGCACCGAAGTTTGTCGGTCCGTTTAAAATGAAGAAACGTGTGTCACCTTGGACATATGTCTTAGAAGATAGTAATGGTAAAGAGCGCGGAACGTGGCATGTTAAAGATCTAAAACCGTACACCGATGCATCCGAAGATTAATTTTTTTAAGTAAAATAGCTTAATTTTTGTTGGTAACGTAGTTTGTTTTTTTTTTACCTTACGGCAATGATTTTTAGTTTCAGTTTTTGTTTTTGATTTTCATTTGGATGGAAAATCCTTTTTCATTTTCCATTACCTGGGTGGATCTTAGAAAATGTGTTACAAAAATGTACGCACATTTTCTGGGAGGTAAGGCTGGGATTTGTTGCGGTAAAATTTACCACAACAAGTTTCACCAACCTATATCTTAGATTAATCTTAATCCATTTTTAGCCTTCCTTTTTCGTTGCGGCTCCAAAATACCGGTAGAGTGCAGTTGAAACCTGGTTTCCATCAGCCAGAGTACTCTTAAGGTATGTTGGAAAAGCAACACAAATAGGTTTTCGTAGTTTAAGTTGTGTGACGGGCGGTCCACAAAACAATTTGGTGGGTGACAGATTGTCAGAGACAAATTAATCGTGTGACAGATTGTTCACGAAATCATCGAGTGTGCGACAGATGGTCCACAAGAGGATACAACATGATGAATCTGACCCATGTTCAACGACATGTGTGACACCTTGTTCAGACCACCCTAAATTTAGTATGGCTTAATGCCCAGCCTAAAGTGTCTTGAACACAAAAGTAAAATCACTTTGCGATGTGTTTCCCTTCCCCTTTTAAAATCTGCGCGAAAGTCTACGGGTTTTGCTTAATTTAACTTTTGCGAAAGGCAGTGAATCCTGTCTCCTCAGTTGGAAAAGGGTGGTGATCCCATCTGACAAAATGTTTTCTTCCAACTTCGTAGTCTGGGCCGGTTCGCGCTGGGGGCTTTGTTTGTTGTAGTTGGAAAAGGGTGGTGATCCCATCTGACAAAATGTTTTCTTCCAACTTCGTAGTCTGGGCCGGTTCGCGCTGGGGGCTTTGTTTGTAGTTTTAAATAATTTTTCGCTTATCTTTTAGCTATTGTAATTGACGGGTGGGGACTGAACTTGTCCATTTAGCTACTTTTAGGAAGAGATCGCATGCGTGGCTCGATTCGACAACAGCACACACTTCAGCTGATTGGCGGAGTGCTGCAGTTAGATTGTGACCGAAAAACACACGGACAAGCGATCTGAAAGAGATAGCAATATATGGAATGGAGGGCATGTACGAGCTAAGTCCGCCATTTTTTGACGAGTTTTAAAAAAGGTTACAGAAGCGAGGAGTTGAAAAAAAAAGATTAAGCGAAAAATTATTTTCGATTTGAGCGATTTTGTTTTTCTAGCAGAAAATATTGTGGTACATAAATCCCAGTTCGGGGAATAAGAATTTTGTGTAAGAAGAAAACTTTTTGTGACAGAGGCGAGTCGTGGAGCTAGTTCCAAATTTTGGAAAACCTGAGGAGACAGGATTCCACATCAAAGCTAAGTATTTTGGTTGTTTGGTTCTGTCCAATATTAGTGAAGTTTGTGAGCTTATTCGTTTGGTTTTTGTGGCCAGAAAAGTGGCAAAATTTTACCCGCGTAGGCTTTCGTTCCGTTGTTCTTTTATTCTCCCGAAATTGCGGGACTCGCGACCGTTTAAGTTGTCCCTGTACAGTTGTGGTTTTCGGGAACTTTCCCTTTGTGATTTTACTTCGTGTTCTCGTGACACAAAGAAATTGTTCTTGCTATTTTTTTTGAGTTGTTATTTTCTTTCAATTTCGAGAATTTGCCTTCTGCCAATCTCGAAAAACCTTTGTTTCACTTTTCTTTTGTATTTGAAAAGATTCTGGGTTTTAATCCAGGCTTCGGCCACGGTTTGCCAGACACACCCCATACAGGTCAATAAAGCTTTCAATTTCCCATTAGGAAATTAATTTCAGTATTTTATTTTGCAATTTTGGAGTTTATTTTACAGGTATTGGTTAAGGCAAACTACCTTTTAAAAAGTTTCCTGGCGCCCACTTTCGAAATTAAGTACGCCCCTGTACTTACCTTCTCGTTTTATTATTTCATTTTCTATCATTTTTATATTTGGTTGATATTCCTCTTTAATCGAATCGGATTAAAAAGGAATATCAAATCGAACCCACCCCTAAGACTGAGCTACGGGAGACAGCACTGTATGTGTTGTTGGTTGCTGATTTGTTCATCGAACGAACCTGTTGTCATTTTGACATTTCGAATTTCATTTCTAATTAAATTCATAAGTCGTGTTGCACGCCGGGATCGTGCTTTCGTTTTGTTTTATTTAATATATAATTCTAATTATTAATTAATCGAATTCGTTTTGCTATCGTGATATTGGAATCCGTTTTCCAATATTACGATTATAGTTTAAAGTCGGTTCGCGGAACAAATGTATGCAACAATTGGCGCCCAACGTGGGGCTCGCCCTTGAGTGTTTTTTTTTATAAACTTCCATCCCTTGTGTGTCGTGTGTGTGCCTTCGGCAGTTTTAGGGAAGTTTTTTTTTGAATTTATTTAATAAAAATATTTACTTGGTGTTTTTTTTTTTTCTTAGGTGCACTTAAAAGTGCAAAGAAAAGTTGAAGAATTTAACCATTGGTGCATGCAGTCGAATGGCAGTGACGATCAGAGAAGTGCCAAAAAAATAAAAGTGTGCCAGGATAGTTACAAGTAAGGGAGGCGGTAAAAGTTGAGGCAGAGTTCGTGAGTGTTTTCTTTTTTTCTTTTTTTTTCATTTTATTTCCATAATCGAATAATAATTCCATTAATTTAATTTACTTCGACATTTGGGCGAATTGTTTTTTGATAAACGCCATTTTATCGAGTGGACATACAGCTGTCTCACTCACTCTTTTCAAATATTGTTTTGTGTCAAGTTTGAGTTAATCGAACTTGTAAACAAGAACTGGGCTACCATTTTAATTTTCGCCTGTAATTTTGTTGCCACTTTGACAACTTTTTTTTACTTTCGTGAATTATTTTTCTTGTTCGTGGTGATTAATTTTAAACCTTTTTAATTATATTTTATTCTAAGTTGTTGATTTTGATTTTAAATTATTATTATTATTATTGATTTTAAATTGTTTTAATTTTGAAAACGATTGCCAGCTAAGTTAGTTGGGATATTATACCGGTTGTTTTTAAATACTTTTGAGTTCGTTTTTGTTACTTTTTTTAATTTTTTTTTATATTGTTAAAATGGAATTGAGTCAGGTGAATAGATTATCACAGGATGAGATAACGTATGAAATCGAATGCAGGGGTTTAACGGTAGGGACGGTTGAGGACATGCGTAAAGCGCTTAGAGTAGCCATTAAATTAGAGCGTAGGAATTCTTTCGTGTCTCCAGGATATCCATTCAGTTTTGAACAGGATACGGTAGCGGTTGAGAAAAAGTTAGAGGAAATAAATAAGTTGTTAGAAAATCCGCCGAAAACAGAAACTTCGACGGAATATTTGAAGAATTTAACTAAAGTTGAGTGGTGTTTACGTAGGATGGAAAGGAGCATTCCAGAAAAGGAAAGTGAGGATAAAGTGAAGCTAGTTTTGAAAAATAAAATAGTGATGGCTATGGCAAATTTAGATGGGGATGATGATGATGTTGAAATTGAGGAAGATAAACAAGATCAGAATAAAGGAACAGGAAAGAGCATTGAAGTTGAAAAACAGCGTTCAGCTGAGCCCCAGATGAACGGATCGGTGAGTACTGCTGCCGGTACACCCATAGGGTTAGGAGAGGCAAACAAGAAAAACGGTAATGGTGTTCAGGTGAACCCTATCGTAAATCAGGAAAATGTTAGTACAGGGAAATTTCAAAATAAAGCTAAATGGGAGGTGAAGTTCACTGGAGAGCGCTGTGGTGCCTCAGTGAACTCATTTTTAGAAAGGGTTGAAGAGATGAGGCAGGCTAGAGGGGTTTCGGAAACCCAACTGTTTAAAGCAGCTGTGGAGTTATTCGTAGGAAAGGCTTTAATTTGGTTTAGGGCAATTAGGATTTCGGTCAACTCGTGGTCGGAACTCATTAGGGAGTTGAAACTCGAGTTCTTGCCACCGAATCACGACGACCAACTTCTTGAGGAGATAAGGCACTGCACACAAGGGAAGGATGAATCGATAGGAGTTTACGTTGCTACTATGCAAAACTTATTTGGTAGGTTGACCGATCCAATTTCGGAAAATAGGAAATTGATTCAAAGGAACTTGACACCTTTTTACCAAACTCAACTTGGGTCGGCGAAGCCAAGTTGGGTTTCGGATTTAGTTGCGTTAGGTAGAAATTTGGGGGCAAATGTGGAGGTTTATGTTCGCCCACCCAATGTTAGGAGTAATAGGACTTTGCTAGAACCGGATCTACCATACGTAGGTGTTGGAAATCCATTCGTTTCGGTTATTTCGGAAAACAATGGAACCGCTCGTCAGGCCCAAACATCGAAACAATCTCGATCTCATTCTTCTGTTCGGTGTTTCAATTGCAATGGATCAGGCCATTTTGCAAATAGGTGCTCTGCTCCTAGGCGTTGTTTCGGTTGCGGTGAGTAAGGTGTCAGCAGACAAAACTGTCGTCGCTGTTCGGGAAACGGGCAACGGACTCCTGCGCCAGCAGGGCGGGAAGTCCGAAGACGTTGATAGGGTTGCCTGCTGGTAACCAGTCGGCAGATAGGATTCATTTAGGTTTTACTTTGGAGGCAAACGGTAATGATAGGAGACCTTTTTTAACTGTTAGCATTTATGGTTCAAGATTTTTAGGTTTATTAGATTCAGGAGCTTCTAGGACCATAATAGGTAGGGATGCATGGAAAATCTTCCAAAATTTAGGACTTTCATTAAAGAAAGACACTGTTCACTGCGTGTGTTTGGCAGATGGAACAGGAGTCGAAGTGTTAGGAATTATCTCTCTTCCAATTATAGTTGAGGATAGGGCAGTTTTGGTTGACTGTTTAGTCATTCCCTCCTTACCACATACGGTGATTCTCGGCGCAGATTTTTGGGCGCTGTCGGGTATTGTCCCGGATTTGAGGTCTCGTATTTGGAATTTTTCGGAACAGGACAGTCCAGTTTCGATTTGTTCTATAACAGAACTATCAGAATTGAGTGTTAGGGAAATTCAAACTTTAGAAACTTTGATTGAAGAATCTTTTAGGAAGATGGCTGAAGGCTTAGGGTGTACAACATTAGTTAAGCACAAAATAAGGACGTCGGCGGAGCCGATAAAACAAAGGTATTATCCGGTCTCCCCGGCAATGCAGGAACACATCGATAGGGAACTAAATGAAATGTTAGAGTCATCAGTTATTGAGAGATCCACAAGTGCGTGGTCATCTCCAATACTTTTAGTTAAAAAGAAAGATGGCTCCTATAGATTCTGTGTGGATTATAGGAAGCTAAATAAGAGTACAGATAGGGACGCGTATCCACTCCAGTATATTAACGCAATTTTAGATAGACTTCGAGGTGCTAGGTTCTTGTCTTTTCTGGATATCAAGTCAGCTTACTGGCAGATACCTATGGAGGAAGAATCTAAACCTTTTAGAGCTTTTACGGTTCCTGGGAGGGGTCTTTTTCAGTTTAGGAGAATGCCTTTTGGCCTTCACAATTCACCTGCGACTTGGCAGAGATTTATCGACACAGTCTTGGGTGCCGATTTAGAGCCATTCGTTTTCGTCTATTTAGACGACATTATCATTATTTCAGAAACTTTTGAGAAGCATCTTGAAATTCTGAATGAGGTCTTGAAGAGGTTAAGTGAAGCAGGTTTGAAGGTTAGTAGGGAAAAGTGCAACTTTTGCATGTCGTCTTTAAAAGGATATGTAGTGGATCGAAATGGTTTACATGTAGATCCAGAGAAAGTTGATACTATGGTTAGGATTCCGGCACCGAGGAATGTGAAAGAAGTTAGGAGTTTTATAGGGACAGTTTCATGGTACCGACGTTTTGTACCAAACTTTGCAGAGTTACTAAGGCCATTGTCAGATTTGTTAAAAAAGAATAAGAAGCTCAATTGGACTCAAGAGTGTGAAGATAGTTTTAGGAGGGCAAAGGAGTGTTTGGTGACAGCACCTATACTAACATGCCCAGATTTTAAACGACCTTTTGTCGTTCAAACAGACGCTTCAGATTATGGGATCGGTGCAGTTCTTTCACAGAACTTTGAGGAAGGGGAAAAGGTTGTCTGTTACCTTAGTAGGTCCTTAAACAGGAATGAACGAAATTACAGCACCACAGAAAAGGAATGCTTGGCTGTACTATGGGCTATTGAGAAGTTGCGACCGTATCTTGAAGGTGTTCGATTTACAGTCGTAACGGATCATTATTCCTTGGTATGGCTGAGTAATTTGAAAGATCCACAGGGTAGGTTGGCTCATTGGGCCATTAGGTTACAACAGTTCGACTATGAAATTATCCACCGCAAGGGTAAAGAGCATGTAGTCCCAGATATGCTTTCTCGGGGAGTGCCGCAGTTGGGTGGTATCTCAGAAGAGGATGTAGACCCTTGGGTGTCAAAAATGATTTCATCAGTCAGTACAAATCCACTTAGGTATCCGGCTTAGAGTGTTGAACAAGGGAAGTTGTTCAAACTGGTGAAGCCAAACCACATTGTAGTTCATGAAACTAATCAGGAATGGAAGAGAGTGATAGGGAAAAATGAGAGGTTAGGGATTTTACAGGAAAACCATGATGGTCCGTTAGCAGGACACATGGGAGTTAGGAAAACTTTTGCCAGAGTTGCGGCGAAGTTTTACTGGCCAAAGATGAGGGCTGATATAACTAAATACGTTAGGAATTGTAAAGTTTGCCAACAGGTAAAGCCGGTGAATGATAAGCCAGCTGGGTTAGTGACAGAAAGGGTAGGAATAAAATCACCTTGGGAGATGATTTGTATAGATTTGGTAGGACCACTTCCTAAGTCTAGTAGGGGTTTTATTTATATTTTAACGGTAGTGGATTACTTTACGAAGTTTCCACTACTTTTTGCGTTGAGGTCGGCTACTGCTAAGGCAATTTGTAGGGAACTTGAGGATTATGTATTTCTTCTTTTTGGCATACCAAAGGTGACCGTGTGTGACAACGGTCCCCAGTTTCGATCTAAGGAACTGAAAACGCTTTGCCAGGCGTACGGGTCAAAATTGAAATTTACAGCCCATTATCACCCGCAGGCGAATCCTGCGGAGAGAATCAATCAGATTCTTAACACGACGTTGAGGGCGTACGTCGCTGAAAACCACAGATCGTGGGATTCATAGCTCAGCAAGGTGGCGTGTGCTATTCGCACGTCACAGCATGAGGTTTTGGGAGTTTCGCCGTATTATGCGAACTTCGGTAGGGACATGGTGACTTCGGGTAGAGAAGCACCATCAATAGGTGATAGTTCAGGAAACGGTCAGGATCTGGATGAGATCGCTGAGCGCATCAAAGAACTGAGGGTCGATATAGGGAAAAAATTGCAAGCAGCATCTAAGAGATCTGCTCAAGCCTACAATCTTCGACGGCGTGATGTTCAATATGACCCCGGCAAAATTGTATGGCGTAGGAACTTTTCGTTGTCGGATGCCGCGAATTATTATGCTGCCAAATTAGCACCGAAGTTTGTCGGTCCGTTTAAAATGAAGAAACGTGTGTCACCTTGGACATATGTCTTAGAAGATAATAATGGTAAAGAGCGCGGAACGTGGCATGTTAAAGATCTAAAACCGTACACCGATGCATCCGAAGATTAATTTTTTTAAGTAACGTAGCTTAATTTTTGTTGGTAACGTAGTTTGTTTTTTTTACCTTACGGCAATGATTTTTAGTTTCAGTTTTTGTTTTTGATTTTCATTTGGATGGAAAATCCTTTTTCATTTTCCATTACCTGGGTGGATCTTAGAAAATGTGTTACAGAAATGTACGCACATTTTCTGGGAGGTAAGGCTGGGATTTGTTGCGGTAAAATTTACCACAACAAGTTTTACCAACCTATTCTTTTCCTTAATCCATTTTTAGCCTTCCTTTTTCGTTGCGGCTCCAAAATACCGGTAGAGTGCAGTTGAAACCTGGTTTCCATCAGCCAGAGTACTCTTAAGGTATGTTGGAAAAGCAACACAAATAGGTTTTCGTAGTTTAAGTTGTGTGACGGGCGGTCCACAAAACAATTTGGTGGGTGACAGATTGTCAGAGACAAATTAATCGTGTGACAGATTGTTCACGAAATCATCGAGTGTGCGACAGATGGTCCACAAGAGGATACAACATGATGAATCTGACCCATGTTCAACGACATGTGTGACACCTTGTTCACACCACCCTAAATTTAGTATGGCTTAATGCCCAGCCTAAAGTGTCTTGAACACAAAAGTAAAATCACTTTGCGATGTGTTTCCCTTCCCCTTTTAAAATCTGCGCGAAAGTCTACGGGTTTTGCTTAATTTAACTTTCGCGAAAGGCAGTGAATCCTGTCTCCTCATTTTAGTTGGAAAAGGGTGGTGATCCCATCTGACAAAATGTTTTCTTCCAACTTCGTAGTCTGGGCCGGTTCGCGCTGGGGGCTTTGTATGTAGTTTTAAATAATTTTTCGCTTATCTTTTAGCTATAGTAATTGACGGGTGGGGACTGAACTTGTCCATTGAGCTACTTTTAGAAAGAGATCGCATGCGTGGCTCGATTCGACAACACAGCACACACTTCAGCTAATTGGCGGAGTGCTGCAGTTAGACTGTGACCGAAAAACACACGGACAAGCGATCTGAAAGAGATAGCAATATATGGAATGGAGGGCATGTACGAGCTAAGTCCGCCATTTTTTGACGACTTTTAAAAAAGGTTACAGAAGCGAGGAGTTGAAAAAAAAAGATTAAGCGAAAAATTATTTTCGATTTGAGCGATTTTGTTTTTCTAGCAGAAAATATTGTGGTACATAAATCCCAGTTCGGGGAATAAGAATTTTGTGTAAGAAGAAAACTTTTTGTGACAGAGGCGAGTCGTGGAGCTAGTTCCAAATTTTGGAAAACCTGAGGAGACAGGATTCCACATCAAAGCGAAGTATTTTGGTTGTTTGGTTCTGTCCAATATTAGTGAAGTTTGTGAGCTTATTCGTTTGGTTTTTGTGGCCAGAAAAGTGGCAAAATTTTACCCGCGTAGGCTTTCGTTCCGTTGTTCTTTTATTCTCCCGAAATTGCGGGACTCGCGACCGTTTAAGTTGTCCCTGTACAGTTGTGGTTTTCGGGAACTTTCCCTTTGTGATTTTACTTCGTGTTCTCGTGACACAAAGAAATTGTTCTTGCTATTTTTTTTGAGTTGTTATTTTCTTTCAATTTCGAGAATTTGCCTTCTGCCAATCTCGAAAAACCTTTGTTTCACTTTTCTTTTGTATTTGAAAAGATTCTGGGTTTTAATCCAGGCTTCGGCCACGGTTTGCCAGACACACCCCATACAGGTCAATAAAGCTTTCAATTTCCCATTAGGAAATTAATTTCAGTATTTTATTTTGCAATTTTGGAGTTTATTTTACAGGTATTGGTTAAGGCAAACTACCTTTTAAAAAGTTTCCTGGCGCCCACTTTCGAAATTAAGTACGCCCCTGTACTTACCTTCTCGTTTTATTATTTCATTTTCTATCATTTTTATATTTGGTTGATATTCCTCTTTAATCGAATCGGATTAAAAAGGAATATCAAATCGAACCCACCCCTAAGACTGAGCTACGGGAGACAGCACTGTATGTGTTGTTGGTTGCTGATTTGTTCATCGAACGAACCTGTTGTCATTTTGACATTTCGAATTTCATTTCTAATTAAATTCATAAGTCGTGTTGCACGCCGGGATCGTGCTTTCGTTT
Organism: Leucozona laternaria; assembly: GCA_932273885.2. Lineage (NCBI taxonomy): Eukaryota > Metazoa > Arthropoda > Insecta > Diptera > Syrphidae > Leucozona > Leucozona laternaria. Next base: position 84,504,822 of record OW026366.1, on the reverse strand, counting down.
TGTTTTATTTAATATATAATTCTAATTATTAATTAATCGAATTCGTTTTGCTATCGTGATATTGGAATCCGTTTTCCAATATTACGATTATAGTTTAAAGTCGGTTCGCGGAACAAATGTATGCAACAATTGGCGCCCGACGTGGGGCTCGCCCTTGAGTGTTTTTTTTTATAAACTTCCATCCCTTGTGTGTCGTGTGTGTGCCTTCGGCAGTTTTAGGGAAGTTTTTTTTGAATTTATTTAATAAAAATATTTACTTGGTGTTTTTTTTTTTTCTTAGGTGCACTTAAAAGTGCAAAGAAAAGTTGAAGAATTTAACCATTGGTGCATGCAGTCGAATGGCAGTGACGATCAGAGAAGTGCCAAAAAAATAAAAGTGTGCCAGGATAGTTACAAGTAAGGGAGGCGGTAAAAGTTGAGGCAGAGTTCGTGAGTGTTTTCTTTTTTTCTTTTTTTTCATTTTATTTCCATAATCGAATAATAATTCCATTAATTTAATTTACTTCGACATTTGGGCGAATTGTTTTTTGATAAACGCCATTTTATCGAGTGGGCATACAGCTGTCTCACTCACTCTTTTCAAATATTGTTTTGTGTCAAGTTTGAGTTAATCGAACTTGTAAACAAGAACTGGGCTACCATTTTAATTTTCGCCTGTAATTTTGTTGCCACTTTGACAACTTTTTTTTACTTTCGTGAATTATTTTTCTTGTTCGTGGTGATTAATTTTAAACCTTTTTAATTATATTTTATTCTAAGTTGTTGATTTTGATTTTAAATTATTATTATTATTATTGATTTTAAATTGTTTTAATTTTGAAAACGATTGCCAGCTAAGTTAGTTGGGATATTATACCGGTTGTTTTTAAATACTTTTGAGTTCGTTTTTGTTACTTTTTTTAATTTTTTTTTATATTGTTAAAATGGAATTGAGTCAGGTGAATAGATTATCACAGGATGAGATAACGTATGAAATCGAATGCAGGGGTTTAACGGTAGGGACGGTTGAGGACATGCGTAAAGCGCTTAGAGTAGCCATTAAATTAGAGCGTAGGAATTCTTTTGTGTCTCCAGGATATCCATTCAGTTTTGAACAGGATACGGTAGCGGTTGAGAAAAAGTTAGAGGAAATAAATAAGTTGTTAGAAAATCCGCCGAAAACAGAAACTTCGACGGAATATTTGAAGATTTTAACTAAAGTTGAGTGGTGTTTACGTAGGATGGAAAGGAGCATTCCAGAAAAGGAAAGTGAGGATAAAGTGAAGCTAGTTTTGAAAAATAAAATAGTGATGGCTATGGCAAATTTAGATGGGGATGATGATGATGTTGAAATTGAGGAAGATAAACAAGATCAGAATAAAGGAACAGGAAAGAGCATTGAAGTTGAAAAACAGCGTTCAGCTGAACCCCAGATGAACGGATCGGTGAGTACTGCTGCCGGTACACCCATAGGGTTAGGAGAGGCAAACAAGAAAAACGGTAATGGTGTTCAGGTGAACCCTATCGTAAATCAGGAAAATGTTAGTACAGGGAAATTTCAAAATAAAGCTAAATGGGAGGTGAAGTTCACTGGAGAGCGCTGTGGTACCTCAGTGAACTCATTTTTAGAAAGGGTTGAAGAGATGAGGCAGGCTAGAGGGGTTTCGGAAACCCAACTGTTTAAAGCAGCTGTGGAGTTATTCGTAGGAAAGGCTTTAATTTGGTTTAGGGCAATTAGGATTTCGGTCGATTCGTGGTCGGAACTCATTAGGGAGTTGAAACTCGAGTTCTTGCCACTGAATTACGACGACCAACTTCTTGAGGAGATAAGGCACCGCACACAAGGGAAGGATGAATCGATAGGAGTTTACGTTGCTACTATGCAAAACTTATTTGGTAGGTTGACCGATCCAATTTCGGAAAATAGGAAATTGATTCAAAGGAACTTGACACCTTTTTACCAAACTCAACTTGGGTCGGCGAAGCCAAGTTTAGTTGCGTTAGGTAGAAATTTGGAAGCAGTGAGGGCAAATGTGGAGGTTTATGTTCGCCCACCCAATGTTAGGAGTAATAGGACTTTGCTAAAACCGGATCTACCATACTTAGGTGTTGGAAATCCATTCGTTTCGGTTGTTTCGGAAAACAACGGAACCGCTCGTCAGGCCCAAACATCGAAACAATCTCGATCTCATTCTTCTGTTCGGTGTTTCAATTGCAATGGATCAGGCCATTTTGCAAATAGGTGCTCTGCTCCTAGGCGTTGTTTCGGTTGCGGTGAGTTAGGTGTCAGCAGACAAAACTGTCGTCGCTGTTCGGGAAATGGGCAACGGACTCCTGCGCCAGCAGGGCGGGAAGTCCGAAGACGTTGATAGGGTTGCCTGCTGGTAACCAGTCGGCAGATAGGATTCATTTAGGTTTTACTTTGGAGGCAAACGGTAATGATAGGAGACCTTTTTTAACTGTTAGCATTTATGGTTCAAGATTTTTAGGTTTATTAGATTCAGGAGCTTCTAGGACCATAATAGGTAGGGATGCATGGAAAATCTTCCAAAATTTAGGACTTTCATTAAAGAAAGACACTGTTCACTGCGTGTGTTTGGCAGATGGAACAGGAGTCGAAGTGTTAGGAATTATCTCTCTTCCAATTATAGTTGAGGATAGGGCAGTTTTGGTTGACTGTTTAGTCATTCCCTCCTTACCACATACGGTGATTCTCGGCGCAGATTTTCGGGCGCTGTTGGGTATTGTCCCGGATTTGAGGTCTCGTATTTGGAATTTTTCGGAACAGGACAGTCCAGTTTCGATTTGTTCTATAACAGAACGATCAGAATTGAGTGTTAGGGAAATTCAAACTTTAGAAACTTTGATTGAAGAATCTTTTAGGAAGATGGCTGAAGGCTTAGGGTGTACAACATTAGTTAAGCACAAAATAAGGACGTCGGCGGAGCCGATAAAACAAAGGTATTATCCGGTCTCCCCGGCAATGCAGGAACACATCGATAGGGAACTAAATGAAATGTTAGAGTCAGGAGTTATTGAGAGATCCACAAGTGCGTGGTCATCTCCAATACTTTTAGTTAAAAAGAAAGATGGCTCCTATAGATTCTGTGTGGATTATAGGAAGCTAAATAAGAGTACAGATAGGGACGCGTATCCACTCCAGTATATTAACGCAATTTTAGATAGACTTCGAGGTGCTAGGTTCTTGTCTTTTCTGGATATCAAGTCAGCTTACTGGCAGATACCTATGGAGGAAGAATCTAAACCTTTTAGGGCTTTTACGGTTCCTGGGAGGGGTCTTTTTCAGTTTAGGAGAATGCCTTTTGGCCTTCACAATTCACCTGCGACTTGGCAGAGATTTATCGACACAGTCTTGGGTGCCGATTTAGAGCCATTCGTTTTCGTCTATTTAGACGACATTATCATTATTTCAGAAACTTTTGAGAAGCATCTTGAAATTCTGAATGAGGTCTTGAAGAGGTTAAGTGAAGCAGGTTTGAAGGTTAGTAGGGAAAAGTGCAACTTTTGCATGTCGTCTTTAAAATTTTTAGGATATGTAGTGGATCGAAATGGTTTACATGTAGATCCAGAGAAAGTTGATAGTATGGTTAGGATTCCGGCACCGAGGAATGTGAAAGAAGTTAGGAGTTTTATAGGGACAGTTTCATGGTACCGACGTTTTGTACCAAACTTTGCAGAGTTACTAAGGCCATTGTCAGATTTGTTAAAAAAGAATAAGAAGCTCAATTGGACTCAAGAGTGTGAAGATAGTTTTAGGAGGGCAAAGGAGTGTTTGGTGACAGCACCTATACTAACATGCCCAGATTTTAAACGACCTTTTGTCGTTCAAACAGACGCTTCAGATTATGGGATCGGTGCAGTTCTTTCACAGAACTTTGAGGAAGGGGAAAAGGTTGTCTGTTACCTTAGTAGGTCCTTAAACAGGAATGAATGAAATTACAGCACCACAGAAAAGGAATGGTTGGCTGTATCTTGAAGGTGTTCGATTTACAGTCGTAACGGATCATTATTCCTTGGTATGGCTGAGTAATTTGAAAGATCCACAGGGTAGGTTGGCTCGTTGGGCCATTAGGTTACAACAGTTCGACTATGAAATTATCCATCGCAAGGGTAAAGAGCATGTAGTCCCAGATATGCTTTCTCGGGGAGTGCCGCAGTTGGGTGGTATCTCAGAAGAGGATGTAGACCCTTGGGTGTCAAAAATGATTTCATCAGTCAGTACAAATCCACTTAGGTATCCGGCTTGGAGTGTTGAACAAGGGAAGTTGTTCAAACTGGTGAAGCCAAACCACATTGTAGTTCATGAAACTAATCAGGAATGGAAGAGAGTGATAGGGAAAAATGAGAGGTTAGGGATTTTACAGGAAAACCATGATGGTCCGTTAGCAGGACACATGGGAGTTAGGAAAACTTTTGCCAGAGTTGCGGCGAAGTTTTACTGGCCAAAGATGAGGGCTGATATAACTAAATACGTTAGGAATTGTGAAGTTTGCCAACAGGTAAAGCCGGTGAATGATAAGCCAGCTGGGTTAATGACAGAAAGGGTAGGAATCAAATCACCTTGGGAGATGATTTGTATAGATTTGGTAGGACCACTTCCTAAGTCTAGTAGGGGTTTTATTTATATTTTAACGGTAGTGGATTACTTTACGAAGTTTCCACTACTTTTTGCGTTGAGGTCGGCTACTGCTAAGGCAATTTGTAGGGAACTTGAGGATTATGTATTTCTTCTTTTTGGCATACCAAAGGTGACCGTGTGTGACAACGGTCCCCAGTTTCGATCTAAGGAACTGAAAACGCTTTGCCAGGCGTACGGGTCAAAATTGAAATTTACAGCCCATTATCACCCGCAGGCGAATCCTGCGGAGAGAATCAATCAGATTCTTAACACGACGTTGAGGGCGTAAGTCGCTGAAAACCACAGATCGTGGGATTCACAGCTCAGCAAGGTGGCGTGTGCTATTCGCACGTCACAGCATGAGGTTTTGGGAGTTTCGCCGTATTATGCGAACTTCGGTAGGGACATGGTGACTTCGGGTAGAGAAGCACCATCAATAGGTGATAGGTCAGGAAACGTTCAGGATCTGGATGAGATCGCTGAGCGCATCAAAGAACTGAGGGTCGATATAGGGAAAAAATTGCAAGCAGCATCTAAGAGATCTGCTCAAGCCTACAATCTTCGACGGCGTGATGTTCAATATCACCCCGGCAAAATTGTATGGCGTAGGAACTTTTCGTTGTCGGATGCCGCGAATTATTATGCTGCCAAATTAGCACCGAAGTTTGTCGGTCCGTTTAAAATGAAGAAACGTGTGTCACCTTGGACATATGTCTTAGAAGATAGTAATGGTAAAGAGCGCGGAACGTGGCATGTTAAAGATCTAAAACCGTACACCGATGCATCCGAAGATTAATTTTTTTAAGTAAAATAGCTTAATTTTTGTTGGTAACGTAGTTTGTTTTTTTTTACCTTACGGCAATGATTTTTAGTTTCAGTTTTTGTTTTTGATTTTCATTTGGATGGAAAATCCTTTTTCATTTTCCATTAACTGGGTGGATCTTAGAAAATGTGTTACAAAAATGTACGCACATTTTCCGGGAGGTAAGGCTGGGATTTGTTGCGGTAAAATTTACCACAACAAGTTTCACCAACCTATATCTTAGATTAATCTTAATCCATTTTTAGCCTTCCTTTTTCGTTGCGGCTCCAAAATACCGGTAGAGTGCAGTTGAAACCTGGTTTCCATCAGCCAGAGTACTCTTAAGGTATGTTGGAAAAGCAACACAAATAGGTTTTCGTAGTTTAAGTTGTGTGACGGGTGGTCCACAAAACAATTTGGTGGGTGACAGATTGTCAGAGACAAATTAATCGTGTGACAGATTGTTCACGAAATCATCGAGTGTGCGACAGATGGTCCACAAGAGGATACAACATGATGAATCTGACCCATGTTCAACGACATGTGTGACACCTTGTTCACACCACCCTAAATTTAGTATGGCTTAATGCCCAGCCTAAAGTGTCTTGAACACAAAAGTAAAATCACTTTGCGATGTGTTTCCCTTCCCCTTTTAAAATCTGCGCGAAAGTCTACGGGTTTTGCTTAATTTAACTTTTGCGAAAGGCAGTGAATCCTGTCTCCTCAGTTGGAAAAGGGTGGTGATCCCATCTGACAAAATGTTTTCTTCCAACTTCGTAGTCTGGGCCGGTTCGCGCTGGGGGCTTTGTTTGTTGTAGTTGGAAAAGGGTGGTGATCCCATCTGACAAAATGTTTTCTTCCAACTTCGTAGTCTGGGCCGGTTCGCGCTGGGGGCTTTGTTTGTAGTTTTAAATAATTTTTCGCTTATCTTTTAGCTATTGTAATTGACGGGTGGGGACTGAACTTGTCCATTTAGCTACTTTTAGGAAGAGATCGCATGCGTGGCTCGATTCGACAACAGCACACACTTCAGCTGATTGGCGGAGTGCTGCAGTTAGATTGTGACCGAAAAACACACGGACAAGCGATCTGAAAGAGATAGCAATATATGGAATGGAGGGCATGTACGAGCTAAGTCCGCCATTTTTTGACGAGTTTTAAAAAAGGTTACAGAAGCGAGGAGTTGAAAAAAAAAGATTAAGCGAAAAATTATTTTCGATTTGAGCGATTTTGTTTTTCTAGCAGAAAATATTGTGGTACATAAATCCCAGTTCGGGGAATAAGAATTTTGTGTAAGAAGAAAACTTTTTGTGACAGAGGCGAGTCGTGGAGCTAGTTCCAAATTTTGGAAAACCTGAGGAGACAGGATTCCACATCAAAGCTAAGTATTTTGGTTGTTTGGTTCTGTCCAATATTAGTGAAGTTTGTGAGCTTATTCGTTTGGTTTTTGTGGCCAGAAAAGTGGCAAAATTTTACCCGCGTAGGCTTTCGTTCCGTTGTTCTTTTATTCTCCCGAAATTGCGGGACTCGCGACCGTTTAAGTTGTCCCTGTACAGTTGTGGTTTTCGGGAACTTTCCCTTTGTGATTTTACTTCGTGTTCTCGTGACACAAAGAAATTGTTCTTGCTATTTTTTTTGAGTTGTTATTTTCTTTCAATTTCGAGAATTTGCCTTCTGCCAATCTCGAAAAACCTTTGTTTCACTTTTCTTTTGTATTTGAAAAGATTCTGGGTTTTAATCCAGGCTTCGGCCACGGTTTGCCAGACACACCCCATACAGGTCAATAAAGCTTTCAATTTCCCATTAGGAAATTAATTTCAGTATTTTATTTTGCAATTTTGGAGTTTATTTTACAGGTATTGGTTAAGGCAAACTACCTTTTAAAAAGTTTCCTGGCGCCCACTTTCGAAATAAAGTACGCCCCTGTACTTACCTTCTCGTTTTATTATTTCATTTTCTATCATTTTTATGTTGTTGGTTGCTGATTTGTTCACCGAACGAACCTGTTGTCATTTTGACATTTCGAATTTCATTTCTAATTAAATTCATAAGTCGTGTTGCACGCCGGGATCGTGCTTTCGTTTTGTTTTATTTAATATATAATTCTAATTATTAATTAATCGAATTCGTTTTGCTATCGTGATATTGGAATCCGTTTTCCAATATTACGATTATAGTTTAAAGTCGGTTCGCGGAACAAATGTATGCAACAATTGGCGCCCAACGTGGGGCTCGCCCTTGAGTGTTTTTTTTTATAAACTTCCATCCCTTGTGTGTCGTGTGTGTGCCTTCGGCAGTTTTAGGGAAGTTTTTTTTGAATTTATTTAATAAAAATATTTACTTGGTGTTTTTTTTTTCTTAGGTGCACTTAAAAGTGCAAAGAAAAGTTGAAGAATTTAACCATTGGTGCATGCAGTCGAATGGCAGTGACGATCAGAGAAGTGCCAAAAAAATAAAAGTGTGCCAGGATAGTTACAAGTAAGGGAGGCGGTAAAAGTTGAGGCAGAGTTCGTGAGTGTTTTCTTTTTTTCTTTTTTTTTCATTTTATTTCCATAATCGAATAATAATTCCATTAATTTAATTTACTTCGACATTTGGGCGAATTGTTTTTTGATAAACGCCATTTTATCGAGTGGGCATACAGCTGTCTCACTCACTCTTTTCAAATATTGTTTTGTGTCAAGTTTGAGTTAATCGAACTTGTAAACAAGAACTGGGCTACCATTTTAATTTTCGCCTGTAATTTTGTTGCCACTTTGACAACTTTTTTTTACTTTCGTGAATTATTTTTCTTGTTCGTGGTGATTAATTTTAAACCTTTTTAATTATATTTTATTCTAAGTTGTTGATTTTGATTTTAAATTATTATTATTATTATTGATTTTAAATTGTTTTAATTTTGAAAACGATTGCCAGCTAAGTTAGTTGGGATATTATACCGGTTGTTTTTAAATACTTTTGAGTTCGTTTTTGTTACTTTTTTTAATTTTTTTTTATATTGTTAAAATGGAATTGAGTCAGGTGAATAGATTATCACAGGATGAGATAACGTATGAAATCGAATGCAGGGGTTTAACGGTAGGGACGGTTGAGGACATGCGTAAAGCGCTTAGAGTAGCCATTAAATTAGAGCGTAGGAATTCTTTCGTGTCTCCAGGATATCCATTCAGTTTTGAACAGGATACGGTAGCGGTTGAGAAAAAGTTAGAGGAAATAAATAAGTTGTTAGAAAATCCGCCGAAAACAGAAACTTCGACGGAATATTTGAAGAATTTAACTAAAGTTGAGTGGTGTTTACGTAGGATGGAAAGGAGCATTCCAGAAAAGGAAAGTGAGGATAAAGTGAAGCTAGTTTTGAAAAATAAAATAGTGATGGCTATGGCAAATTTAGATGGGGATGATGATGATGTTGAAATTGAGGAAGATAAACAAGATCAGAATAAAGGAACAGGAAAGAGCATTGAAGTTGAAAAACAGCGTTCAGCTGAACCCCAGATGAACGGATCGGTGAGTACTGCTGCCGGTACACCCATAGGGTTAGGAGAGGCAAACAAGAAAAACGGTAATGGTGTTCAGGTGAACCCTATCGTAAATCAGGAAAATGTTAGTACAGGGAAATTTCAAAATAAAGCTAAATGGGAGGTGAAGTTCACTGGAGAGCGCTGTGGTGCCTCAGTGAACTCATTTTTAGAAAGGGTTGAAGAGATGAGGCAGGCTAGAGGGGTTTCGGAAACCCAACTGTTTAAAGCAGCTGTGGAGTTATTCGTAGGAAAGGCTTTAATTTGGTTTAGGCAATTAGGATTTCGGTCGATTCGTGGTCGGAACTCATTAGGGAGTTGAAACTCGAGTTCTTGCCACCGAATTACGACGACCAACTTCTTGAGGAGATAAGGCACTGCACACAAGGGAAGGATGAATCGATAGGAGTTTACGTTGCTACTATGCAAAACTTATTTGGTAGGTTGACCGATCCAATTTCGGAAAGTAGGAAATTGATTCAAAGGAACTTGACACCTTTTTACCAAACTCAACTTGGGTCGGCGAAGCCAAGTTGGGTTTCGGATTTAGTTGCGTTAGGTAGAAATTTGGAAGCAGTGAGGGCAAATGTGGAGGTTTATGTTCGCCCACCCAATGTTAGGAGTAATAGGACTTTGCTAGAACCGGATCTACCATACGTAGGTGTTGGAAATCCATTCGTTTCGGTTATTTCGGAAAACAATGGAACCGCTCGTCAGGCCCAAACATCGAAACAATCTCGATCTCATTCTTCTGTTCGGTGTTTCAATTGCAATGGATCAGGCCATTTTGCAAATAGGTGCTCTGCTCCTAGGCGTTGTTTCGGTTGCGGTGAGTTAGGTGTCAGCAGACAAAACTGTCGTCGCTGTTCGGGAAATGGGCAACGGACTCCTGCGCCAGCAGGGCGGGAAGTCCGAAGACGTTGATAGGGTTGCCTGCTGGTAACCAGTCGGCAGATAGGATTCATTTAGGTTTTACTTTGGAGGCAAACGGTAATGATAGGAGACCTTTTTTAACTGTTAGCATTTATGGTTCAAGATTTTTAGGTTTATTAGATTCAGGAGCTTCTAGGACCATAATAGGTAGGGATGCATGGAAAATCTTCCAAAATTTAGGACTTTCATTAAAGAAAGACACTGTTCACTGCGTGTGTTTGGCAGATGGAACAGGAGTCGAAGTGTTAGGAATTATCTCTCTTCCAATTATAGTTGAGGATAGGGCAGTTTTGGTTGACTATTTAGTCATTCCCTCCTTACCACATACGGTGATTCTCGGCGCAGATTTTTGGGCGCTGTCGGGTATTGTCCCGGATTTGAGGTCTCGTATTTGGAATTTTTCGGAACAGGACAGTCCAGTTTCGATTTGTTCTATAACAGAACGATCAGAATTGAGTGTTAGGGAAATTCAAACTTTAGAAACTTTGATTGAAGAATCTTTTAGGAAGATGCCTGAAGGCTTAGGGTGTACAACATTAGTTAAGCACAAAATAAGGACGTCGGCGGAGCCGATAAAACAAAGGTATTATCCGGTCTCCCCGGCAATGCAGGAACACATCGATAGGGAACTAAATGAAATGTTAGAGTTAGGAGTTATTGTGAGATCCACAAGTGCGTGGTCATCTCCAATACTTTTAGTTAAAAAGAAAAATAGCTCCTATAGATTCTGTGTGGATTATAGGAAGCTAAATAAGAGTACAGATAGGGACGCGTATCCACTCCAGTATTTTAACGCAATTTTAGATAGACTTCGAGGTGCTAGGTTCTTGTCTTCTCTGGATATCAAGTCAGCTTACTGGCAGATACCTATGGAGGAAGAATCTAAACCTTTTACAGCTTTTACGGTTCCTGGGAGGGGTTTTTTCCAGTTTAGGAGAATGCCTTTTGGCCTTCACAATTCACCTGCGACTTGGCAGAGATTTATCGACACAGTCTTGGGTGCCGATTTAGAGCCATTCGTTTTCGTCTATTTAGACGAAATTATCATTATTTCAGAAACTTTTGAGAAGCATCTTGAAATTCTGAATGAGGTCTTGAAGAGGTTAAGTGAAGCAGGTTTGAAGGTTAGTAGGGAAAAGTGCAACTTTTGCATGTCGTCTGTAAAATTTTTAGGATATGTAGTGGATCGAAATGGTTTACATGTAGATCCGGAGAAAGTTGATAGTATGGTTAGGATTCCGGCACCGAGGAATGTGAAAGAAGTTAGGAGTTTTATAGGGACAGTTTCATGGTACCGACGTTTTGTACCAAACTTTGCAGAGTTACTAAGGCCATTGTCAGATTTGTTAAAAAAGAATAAGAAGCTCAATTGGACTCAAGAGTGTGAAGATAGTTTTAGGAGGGCAAAGGAGTGTTTGGTGACAGCACCTATACTAACATGCCCAGATTTTAAACGACCTTTTGTCGTTCAAACAGACGCTTCAGATTATGGGATCGGTGCAGTTCTTTCACAGAACTTTGAGGAAGGGGAAAAGGTTGTCTGTTACCTTAGTAGGTCCTTAAACAGGAATGAATGAAATTACAGCACCACAGAAAAGGAATGGTTGGCTGTATCTTGAAGGTGTTCGATTTACAGTCGTAACGGATCATTATTCCTTGGTATGGCTGAGTAATTTGAAAGATCCACAGGGTAGGTTGGCTCGTTGGGCCATTAGGTTACAACAGTTCGACTATGAAATTATCCATCGCAAGGGTAAAGAGCATGTAGTCCCAGATATGCTTTCTCGGGGAGTGCCGCAGTTGGGTGGTATCTCAGAAGAGGATGTAGACCCTTGGGTGTCAAAAATGATTTCATCAGTCAGTACAAATCCACTTAGGTATCCGGCTTGGAGTGTTGAACAAGGGAAGTTGTTCAAACTGGTGAAGCCAAACCACATTGTAGTTCATGAAACTAATCAGGAATGGAAGAGAGTGATAGGGAAAAATGAGAGGTTAGGGATTTTACAGGAAAACCATGATGGTCCGTTAGCAGGACACATAGGAGTTAGGAAAACTTTTGCCAGAGTTGCGGCGAAGTTTTACTGGCCAAAGATGAGGGCTGATATAACTAAATACGTTAGGAATTGTAAAGTTTGCCAACAGGTAAAGCCGGTGAATGATAAGCCAGCTGGGTTAATGACAGAAAGGGTAGGAATCAAATCACCTTGGGAGATGATTTGTATAGATTTGGTAGGACCACTTCCTAAGTCTAGTAGGGGTTTTATTTATATTTTAACGGTAGTGGATTACTTTACGAAGTTTCCACTACTTTTTGCGTTGAGGTCGGCTACTGCTAAGGCAATTTGTAGGGAACTTGAGGATTATGTATTTCTTCTTTTTGGCATACCAAAGGTGACCGTGTGTGACAACGGTCCCAAGTTTCGATCTAAGGAACTGAAAACGCTTTGCCAGGCGTACGGGTCACAATTGAAATTTACAGCCCATTATCACCCACAGGCGAATCCTGCGGAGAGAATCAATCAGATTCTTAAGACGACGTTGAGGGCGTACGTCGCTGAAAACCACAGATCGTGGGATTCACAGCTCAGCAAGGTGGCGTGTGCTATTCGCACGTCACAGCATGAGGTTTTGGGAGTTTCGCCGTATTATGCGAACTTCGGTAGGGACATGGTGACTTCGGATAGAGAAGCACCATCAATAGGTGATAGTTCAGGAAACGTTCAGGATCTGGATGAGATCGCTGAGCGCTTCAAAGAACTGAGGGTCGATTTAGGGAAAAAATTGCAAGCAGCATCTAAGAGATCTGCTCAAGCCTACAATCTTCGACGGCGTGATGTTCAATATCACCCCGGTGAAATTGTATGGCGTAGGAACTTCTCGTTGTTGGATGCCGCGAATTATTATGCTGCCAAATTAGCACCGAAGTTTGTCGGTCCGTTTAAAATTAAGAAGCGTGTGTCACCTTGGACATATGTCTTAGAAGATAGTAATGGTAAAGAGCGCGGAACGTGGCATGTTAAAGATCTAAAACCGTACACCGATGCATCCGAAGATTAATTTTTTTAAGTAACGTAGCTTAATTTTTTTTTTGGTAACGTAGTTTGTTTTTTTACCTTACGGCAATGATTTTTAGTTTCAGTTTTTGTTTTTGATTTTCATTTGGATGGAAAATCCTTTTTCATTTTCCCTTACCTGGGTAGATCTTAGAAACTGTGTTACAGAAATGTACGCACATTTTCTGGGAGGTAAGGGTGGGATTTGTTGCGGTAAAATTTACCACAACAAGTTTCACCAACCTATTCTTTTCCTTAATCCATTTTTAGCCTTCCTTTTTCGTTGCGGCTCCAAAATACCGGTAGAGCGCAGTTGAAACCTGGTTTCCATCAGCCAGAGTCCTTCTTAAGGTATCTTGGAAAAGCAACACAAATAGGTTTTCGTAGTTTAAGTTGTGTGACGGGCGGTCCACAAAACAATTTGGTGGGTGACAGATTGTCAGAGACAAATTAATCGTGTGACAGATTGTTCACGAAATCATCGAATGTGCGACAGATGGTCCACAAGAGGATACAACATGATGAATCTGACCCATGTTCAACGACATGTGTGACACCTTGTTCACACCACCCTAAATTTAGTATGGCTTAATGCCCAGCCTAAAGTGTCTTGAACACAAAAGTAAAATCACTTTGCGATGTGTTTCCCTTCCCCTTTTAAAATCTGCGCGAAAGTCTACGGGTTTTGCTTAATTTAACTTTCCCGAAAGGCAGTGAATCCTGTCTCCTCATTTTAGTTGGAAAAGGGTGGTGATCCCATCTGACAAAATGTTTTCTTCCAACTTCGTAGTCTGGGCCGGTTCACGCTGGGGGCTTTGTTCGTAGTTTTAAATAATTTTTCGCTTATCTTTTAGCTACAGGAATTGACGGGTGGGGACTGAACTTGTCCATTGAGCTACTTTTAGAAAGAGATCGCATGCGTGGCTCGATTCGACAACAGCGCACACTTTAGCTAATTGGCGAAGTGCTGCAGTTAGACTGTGACCGAAAAACACACGGACAAGCGATCTGAAAGAGATAGCAATATATGGAATGGACGGCATGTACGAGCTAAGTCCGCCATTTTTTGACGACTTTGAAAAAGGTTACAGAAGCGAGTAGTTGAAAAAAAAAAATTAAGCGAAAAATTATTTTCGATTTGAGCGATTTTGTTTTTCTAGCAGAAAATATTGTGGTACAAAAATCCCAGTTCGGGGAATAAGAATAAAAAAAAATAGACTAGCTATTTTTTTTTGTGTAAGAAGTAAACTTTTTGTGACAGAGGCGAGTCGTGGAGCTAGTTCCAAATTTTGGAAAACCTGAGGAGACAGGATTCCACATCAAAGCTAAGTATTTTGGTTGTTGGGTTCTGTCCAATATTAGTGAAGTTTGTGAGCTTATTCGTTTGGTTTTTGTGGCCAGAAAAGTGGCAAAATTTTACCCGCGTAGGCTTTCGTTCCGTTGTTCTTTTATTCTCCCGAAATTGCGGGACTCGCGACCGTTTAAGTTGTCCTTGTACAGTTGTGGTTTTTGGGAACTTTCCCTTTGTGATTTTACTTCGTGTTCTCGTGACACAAAGAAATTGTTCTTGCTATTTTTTTTGAGTTGTTATTTTCTTTCAATTTCGAGAATTTGCCTTCTGCCAATCTCGAAAAACCTTTGTTTCACTTTTCTTTTGTATTTGAAAAGATTCTGGGTTTTAATCCAGGCTTCGGCCACGGTTTGCCAGACACACCCCATACAGGTCAATAAAGCTTTCAATTTCCCATTAGGAAATTAATTTCAGTATTTTATTTTGCAATTTTGGAGTTTATTTTACAGGTATTGGTTAAGGCAAACTACCTTTTAAAAAGTTTCCTGGCGCCCACTTTCGAAATTAAGTACGCCCCTGTACTTACCTTCTCGTTTTATTATTTCATTTTATTTCATTTTCTATCATTTTTATATTTGGTTGATTTTCCTCTTTAATCGAATCGGATTAAAAAGGAATATCAAATCGAACCCACCCCTAAGACTGAGCTACGGGAGACAGCACTGTATGTGTTGTTGGTTGCTGATTTGTTCATCGAACGAACCTGTTGTCATTTTGACATTTCGGATTACATTTCCAATTAAATTCATAAGTCGTGTTGCACGCCGGGTTCGTGCTTTCGTTTTGTTTTAGTTTTATTTAATATATAATTATAATAATTAATTAACCGAATTCGTTTTGCTATCGTGATATTGGAATCCGTTTTCCAATATTACGATTATAGTTTCAAGTCGGTTCGCGGAACAAATTTTTGCAACAAGCAGAACTGAACAAAAGAGGCCTTCCTACTGCTGGAACGAAAAATGACCTCATTATTCGTCTGCAAGAAGAGTTAAGACAACACGGAGAAAACCCAGACACGTTTCTCTTTGAGATTGAAATGGCCGAAGAACAAGTAAGTCCTAGCTTAGACATGAGTAATATGATGACTTTGTTGTTTGCTCGATTTGATGAACAACGCAATGAACAAAAGAATCTTCTGGAAGGATTTGATGAACAACGCAGTGAGCAAAAGAATCTTCTCGAAGAACAACGTAATGAGCAAAAGAATCTTCTCGAAGAACAACGTAATGAGCAAAAGAATCTTCTCGAAAAACAAGAAAACAATATGCTGGAAAGATTCCAAGAACAGAAAAATCTCCTGGAAGGTAAGCTAGATGCATTCCAGAACAAATTTATTGCTCTTGACGAACGTGTCGAAAAACAATTTCTAACAGTAGACGCAAAGCTCGAGAAAGTTCAAGAAAAGTTCGAAGACCAAATTCAGAGCATTACAAATGAATTGGATAAAGTAAGAAAAATGAAGGTTCGAGAAAGTTCTGGGGACTTCCCAAAGCGAAAGGAAATGCATCCACCAACCTTTGATGGACAAACTTCTTGGTCGATTTACAAGAAGCAGTTTGAGGCAGCCGCAGCTACAAATGGCTGGGATGACGAAGACAAATATATACCTCTGACGCTTGCCCTAAGAGGATCTGCTGCTGAACTATTGCAAACCATACCAGCAGACAAGAATGGCAACTTCAGTGCTCTTGTTCAGGCTATCGACAAACGTTTTGGAGATGGCCATATGCAAGAAGTCTTCCGCGTCCAACTCAATACTAGAGTTCAGAAAAGGGGAGAGAGTCTGCAGCAATTGCAAGCAGATATCGAAAGGCTTGCCCATTTGGCATATCCAACTGCAGGAGACGAAATTACAATTCAATTAGCAACAGAAGCCTTTGTCCGTGCTATATCCGACATCAACCTACAGCGAGCAATTCGAACTGCTGGAAAACGGACGCTTCCGGAGGCATTAGCATTCGCTTTGACTATGGAAGCAGCAGAACAGGCTTCTCAAAGAGTTCATCGAGTAAAAGAAGTGGAAGTTGAAGAATGCTTTTGTCAGAGAATTGCATTCCAAAGAAGCAGGCGAGACGGACCAGTTCGTTGCTGGAACTGTAACAAGACCGGACACCTCCAGCGCCAGTGCAGACTGCCACCGAGAAGAGCTGCATGTCAACACTGTGGAAGCAGAAATAATACTCGAGAACGACAACAGTGGTGTTCGACATGTGTCTCAGTTGGGAAACGAGTAAGAACCAACTTCGAGGCGCAGAAGCTGGACTCTGATATCAATGGCCTCAGAACCACCATCCAAGTCTCGCAAGCTAAAAGAGATAACAAAAGTCTGACAGTGGAGGCGTTCTTAAGCAACAAGAAACACGTGGCTACAATTGACACTGGTGCCACTGCCTCTATTGTACGAAGAGATTTGGTCAAGACCACATGGCTGCATAACACCAATAGCTATCGTCTGAAAATGGCAACTGGAGAAGCAGCAAAAGTGTATGTAGAAGTTCGTCTTCTTATCCGCTTGGCAAAGCTGGAGTTTACACACGTGTTTCTGGTAGCAGACATATGTGACGAGTGCATCATTGGAATTGATTTTATGAAAGAGCATGGAGTAATCCTGGATTTTGGTAAGCAAGTTCTTAAGTACCAAAATATAGACATTTCAATGGTTTACGGAGACGAAAAAACATCAACACTAAGAACTGCCATCAAAGAAAGCATGTGCTTGGCTCCTTCTTCAGCAGAGTTGGGTTCAACAAAAATAAACGTTGATTTGGGTATTCATCGAAACCTTATGGCGGAACCAGACACCGAGACTCTTGTGGCTTGTGGCACCAAAGAACAGCATGGTGCCTGTACGGACATTGAACATTAAACCAGACAAAAGTAAGGTCAAGAAAGCAAAAGTAATTGGGCCATGTCCATCTGCGCCCGCGATATCAAAGATTGACAGTGTGGATAACCTTAAAGAAAGACTTAATGACATTCACCAAAGAACAAGGACAAACATAAAAACATGCAGTGACCGGATGAAAACACGATATGACGCACGAGCAACATCGACAGGATTTCAAGAAGGAGACCTTGTGGGGTTTTATAATCCCCATCGACAAAAGGGGCTGTCACCAAAACTTCAACAAAACTGGGAAGGATCTTACACTGTTGTGAAAAGAATTAATGATGTGGTTTACCGTATACGGAGAGGGGTAAGAGACAAATTAAAAGTAGTTCATTGTGACCGTTTATATCGTTATAATGGTGAAAGTAGTAATGGAATTGTTCGGGACGATCAATCCTAAAAGGGGGGCAATGTAACGATTTAATAATTACCCAACTACTTTGAATTTGAAACAAGAGAAAATCCTCTAACTGTTTGCAGCGCCATCTCTTGGGAAAACTAAACATCAAACCTTCAACCGTTCACAGTGCCATCTTGTGATTCAGATGAGTATCAATTCCAATGTTCCATATGTCAGCGACTGGAAAGGAAACTTCCAGAAGGAGATATTCTCGAATATTCCAGTGGATACTAATGAAGACTAGAACTATTTACTTCCCTATATAAGGAGAGGTTTTCGAGCGAGTAGAGACAGTTTAATTTTGAATGTGATAACGTAAAGTAAGAAGTAAAAGTGTATCCGGAAGTGAATTTTAGATTGCATACTAGTGAGATTGAAGAATAATAAAAACGATTTGAACTGAAATAAAGTGTGTTTATTCTGAATAGTCGATACGTGGAAGTTATTATTTAAAGGAAATAAGTTTTATTATCGAACCTAGGTAGAACATTACAATATTTTAAAAGGTGTGTTTTTAAGCGCTTAAGAAATAATTTCCATGTAAAATACAACAACAATTCCCCTTAATTGGCGGCGATATACATATCCGCTTATGAATTATGGTATATCAGTGTTGAATACAAACATTTTAAGACCAAAAAAGTATAGCTACCGATTTTATTCAAAATTATAAATCTAATTCATCTAAACGGCAACTTTTCTCTTTTGATTTTGTACTATTATTTGCTTATACATTTCTTGCAAAAACAACAAAGCCTGACTTGTAAAATTGATTCGAAATATCTTTTTACGGTCTTTAGTCCATACAAATTGGCGTTTCGTCCCGGCGGTCTCAGTTCGACTCATTAGTTGACTAGTGAGTGCCTTGTCAATACGCAACTTTTATTAAGTTCAGTTCAACTTACATGAATTTTTTGACTGTAAGTTGAACTGAACTTAATCACAATTGCGTATTGACAAGGTCTTCAATAGTCAACTGGACTAAAGGCCGTTAAAATCTGTCTGGATGAATAATTCAACAAGCCCAAGTCTTCTACTTGAGTGATGTATTTCAGAAGTTTATAAAATTTGTATTATGACTTGTAAAATTCTAAGTTTTTAAATTTCAAAAACTTGGCGAACAAATTAAACAAAATTCCGTATATTTCAAATTGAAATGTGTTCAATAAACTATTACATCTGCAACGTTATTGACAGTATGAAATGAAAATACATTATACACCTCGTAACACACCGCAACCACGAGAGAAATAACACACCCAAGGTGTTAAACATTTTACATACCTGTTCTTTTTTACTTCTTTCCATCCAAATAACTATCTCTTTATTGGCGAACTTCAAAAGTGCATCTTGACTTAAAGGAACTGCTTTTGGCTGTAATTAACGTGAGTTGCACCAATGAGAGAACTGAAGAACCGACATCTCAGTGAAATTCCATATGTTTCGGATGAATTTATTATACTTTGTAAAATATTTTATAAAACAATAAAATAGTAAATAAACTATTACTGTTACGAGAATAGCATAATAAATCTTGATCATTGACAAAGTAAACAAAATGTTTCCCTAATATCTTTATCTTACCCCTATCTTTCCATCGTTTATCCCAAAATTTCCTCTATCGATTTATTTCTGCATTCAATTCATTCAATGCGAGCGAAATAAAATTCGGCAGAAGCTTAGATTCTGAACAGGTATCAAGTTTTCGAACATCGTTGATCTTAGGGCAGTTGGCAATAATCAACTTGCAAAAAGAGCTCAGTTCGGCCAACACATACTGTCGCGTAAAAGGAGGTAACGAGGGCCGGGTTCTCTGCTAAATTTAAGGCTTTGTTAAGACTGCACGAATTCGTACACATCTCCATCGGTTAGGTAACGTTGTGCTAGTTCAAGCTTCTTGAACTTTTGACACGCCGCACTCTCAAAGAACTCTAGTATTCGTGCTGCGCTGTTCCTATCCGATTCCACACAAAAATTTAAATTCAAATTCTGCAGCCGACTGCTATTTAACAAGGTCAACAGCTTCTTGAAGCACTCTGGTGAGAGAGAATTCTGTTGATCTCGAAAGAATAAATTTCTGATGAACGAAAAACTTCCATTATTTAATAAGCAAAACATTTTCTGGATCGAAAGTGATCTAAATTGAATAATAAAACTTTTTTTTTAGAAAATACAAATCATACCAAAATAAATCAATTAATACACTTTATGATACACAAAACGAAAAAAAACATAGTTTGTCTTTACAAACACCTGACAATTTATGTTTTCTCTAAAAATTGTACTCAACTTTAGACTCTTAGGTATTAAGAGCCCTTTAATTAGTTTCTTCGAATTGTTATAGACACGAGTTCCATATTTTTCCTGTTCTTTACGTTCGACTTCTTCTTGGTCTTTGTTCCAAGCATCTATAACAGTTCAGCGAATTCTTCAAAAATCCAATTACAGCTGAAGCAAATCCAATGCCGAGTTTCTTACAGACTATTTAAGCCAGGCACTAAAACCAAACAAAGAAGTCATTTCAATTTACCCCATTTTTCGAATGAATATAATTTATTTAAACAAAAATTAACTTACAGTATGGACCGTCTTTTTGGATAGCATGCATTCTTTGAAGAGTTCTACATTCCCAATGCGTTACTAGGAACAACACCAATTTCAGCTGTTCATAATCCTGAGCTTGCCCATACCCAAATATATCTAATGATTGATCTTTGATCACTGAGTTCGTACGCCAGCGATGTGAGTGCCTTACCTTGGCTTGCCTTTGCCTGGAGGACTAACGATGCTAGCAGAACTGGGTATCGGTTGGCAGACAACAGGCATTGCTTTGTTAATTGCAAATAAAATAGACGCAGTGTTGACTTGGATGAGTTCTTCGGCCACTTCCTGTGGAACTTGGGATTGAATTTCGCTGTGCAACTATATAGAATCTTCTTTGCCTGAAATTAAAACACACAAATGATGAGTCATACAGACCTATTACGATTGTCAATTATCAATAGATAGTTGATAAATATTGGAAATCGATATTTGACAACCCAATTGATAAAAGTATTGATCATTGAGAATGGTGCAGGCCGTCGTGAATTGCAAGAAAATTAATAATTATCACCGAACTGTTGTTCAGTTTTTTAATAAATTAAGTTTTAATGTACGAAATTTCAATATTTATCAACTATCAATTGATAATTGACAATCGTAAAAGGGCTGATAAAATTTTAAGTTAAAGAAAATGCTTAAATACTTACACTTACACCAGAATTTTTCTCACATCTCAAGTCGCAAAAAAAGTTTTATGATTGTTGTCATCTGTCATTTTTAATAATTTATATGTTATGCTGTTATACAAAAAGTGGTCAGCTTCATAATATAACAATTCTTCAAATCGACTCAACTTTTTTATGTACATACAGTATCCAGTGTATTATAGAGACCAGTGTTTACCATCGCAACAGAGCTTCCAATGACAACATGTACACGAGCCAACAACAGTGCTTCAACATCATCGGTTGTTCCTTTCGCACGTGTCAGTGCCAACACCAGCAACACAACCCATGATACACCTACCATGAACACAACCTGTCATCGGACGTACCAATACCAACCTTAAGCCATGAACAGGGATGTCATGTAGGAATTATCCGTCTGCCAAAGCGAACAAATTAATTTAAATATTTTATCATATAAAATATCAGGATTAAAAAATAAGTTACTTTTCGCTAGTTTTTTTAATTATTTACAAAATTTTGATATTATAATTTTATTAGAAACATTTATTGAAGTAGGAAAAGAATCTGAATTTTCTAAGGGCCAGTTTCACAGTCAGAAAAGTGAAACTTAAGTGGGGAATTTGAAAGATCGGAACAAGGAATGGTCACCCAATTGATTTCTTTTCGATTTGCAACAGATGGCAGTTATCGAAGGACACAATATTTTATCAACAATTTCTGGAAAGAAGAATGGTGTACGTGTGTATTATCTTTCATGGTTAAAGTTAAAAATCCTAAGAACCGATGGTCTACCAGACCAAATGAAACGTCGCAATGGTTGGATAAAAGTCGGATATCTTCAAGGTGCTGTACATTTTAAAAATAGTTAAATACGAAAGGATTAAGTTCCTAGTCATTCTAAAGGCTCAATTATATATATTTTTTTTATAAAATATTCAACTAAAACATCATAAGTTATTGTTTTTGATGTGTAAACATCTATGCTGGCGGTAGAGTGAAAAAAAAACGTGAACGTTCGTGTGCAACGTTACATCGTGCAACGTTACGGTGTGCAACGTTACGATCTGCATACTAGGATGGGTGCGTTCAGTGAAAAAATCTTAAGATACCCTTCAAGCAAAAACAAGTCCGTTTTGGATCCAGGCAAGTTGATGTTTACACATATTAACCGTGAGTCCCAGCACTCACACACTTTTTTTTTTTTTTTTAACTTTTTCAACACCAAATACCTACTTATTTTGCAGTGTTTTTCCTTCATATAATCACTAGTCAACTGATGAGTCCAAGTGAGATCGCCGGGACGAAACGCCAATTTGTATGGACTAAAGGCCGTTAAAAGCTATTTTGAATCAATAATTCAACAAGTCCAATTAAATAGTGCTAAGTCTTCTACTTGGCTGATGTATTTCAGTAGTATATAGAATTTGTATTATAAAAACCTTCATATATAATAATAATATACATATATGAAAAGTCAAATTGATATAATTCTTTAAAGGAGAATCTATACGATGGGTTATCTTCCATTAGTTAGGTTTCTATAAGTTTCATCTCCTATTGACACTATTACAGAATCTGATATGGCAATAGCCATGACTGTGAGGTAGCATTGGCATTCTCCACAACAATTGCACCCCAGAATACCAGACCAACGAATTACATAAAGTTAAAAACTAAAACGGTTCCATTCGTTATCACTCAGTAATGTTACCATAGAACACAGTTGGCGATGTGCTAGAATCTATTCAATTACACCCAATGGTTAACTGGGCGGTAATTTTCTTAGCATTGTTACATCGCTTGCTATCGATTTCCGTAAAAAATAACCCCATTTAAAATTGGGAACAATAATAACAACTGATTTGATAACCGCACCAAGTGGTCATTGAAAATGGTGAGTTGTTGATCGCTCGAACAGATTAAAAGCTCGTATCTATCTCATCCTTACGCATCGAAAGACAGTAATAAACAGTTGCTAGTCGGATTGGCAATTGAAACGAGACTTTTAGATAGGATTGCCTCAAATTGCTTGTGTCGAGCGTAGTTGATGTTATTGTGCATCACAAGGAAATTCTCAAGCAACAGCTGTTTATCAGATTGAAGCATTCAATCAATTGGTTCATTACAAAAATTGTTCTATGAAAGGTTTAATGTAAAAATTTCCGTTTTCGAAAATCGTTTTGGTTTTCTTAAAAATCTTCTAGATATTAAAAAAAAGAACTATATAAAAACAGTCATAATTTGTTTCTTATTTTTTTATTAAATCATTTATGTTTTCTAATATATAAACTGAATACATATATTAATAGCGTAATCGTTTTTACTAACACATGTCTATATATACCTTGGGTTCTATTATTCTTTTGTATGTTTAAATTCGATTTTTTTTTAATGTTAACAGTAGCCGTGTTTTTTTTGCAAGTCCATATGGATTTGTCGAAAAAAAAACAACATCGGAACTATCCAGATAAATTATCGGGACTTACGTACTGTAATTAAGAAGTTCCTAAGTCCCGATGTCGTTTTTTTCGACAAATCCACATGGACTTCCAAAAAAAACACGCCCAATATTATGAAGTTTACAATTTTAAATTATTTAAGTATTTCAAGTATAAGACAATTTATTTAATGTATTGCTTTTGAAATGATATAGAAAATTTACAGTGTCTGTTGGAAGTAATTATTAAAAAGTTGATTGATGACAAGTACGTTCCTTGAGTCTGAAAAAGGATTCAAAATTTTAAAGCCTATTTGGTTCAAAAATGATAAATAAAAGCTTAAGAAATAATCTTATAAATTAAAAGTAAATTATCTTGTTTGACAATAGTTTTTTCTATAATCCAATGGCAAGGCAACATTAACATTCTGATAAGTGCAAAATAAAAGTTTTTTTCCCGAAAGTTATAAGAAACTTACTGGTCCGTAAGGAGAATGGCATACTACGCATGAGCAATTCTAACTTAATTTAATCCCATATAGAAAAATTCAACTATTCAAACCCAAATCGAAAGGCATTTAAATTTTATATACGAAAATATATGTATTTTTACACAACAAGTGCAAGGTTGGTATCGCTATGTTAATATTTTTAAATTGGATTGTTTTTTAATGCTAACACTAGCCGTGTTTTTTTTGCAAGTGTTGTGGTAAATTTTACCGCAACATGCTTTTAGTTCAACACAATTCAATTCATTCACTATCTTACCCATTGTCTCTTTTTGCACAAAACACTTCGTAATAATAGCAAAAACACTATCACTGTTTTTATTATTATTTTTCAAACACTTTTCACCATAAATATCTGAATGCACAGATGAAATAAGTTTTATTCCACTTTTCTGACACCAATGTAATGTTCTACCTAGGTTCGATAATAAAACTTATTTCCTTTAAATAATAACTTCCACGTATTTACTATTCAGAATAAACACACTTTATTTCAGTTCAAATCGTTTTTATTATTCTTCAATCTCACTAGTATGCAATCTAAAATTCACTTCCGGATACACTTTTACTTCTTACTTTACGTTATCACATTCAAAATTAAACTGTCTCTACTCGCTCGAAAACCTCTCCTTATAAAGGGAAGTAAATAGTTCTAGTCTTCACTAGTATCCACTGGAATATTCGAGAATATCTCCTTCTGGAAGTTTCCTTTCCAGTCGCTGACGGATGGAACATTGGAATTGATACTCAGCTGAATCACAAGATGGCACTGTGAACGGTTAAAGGTTTGATGTTTAGTTTTCCCAAGAGATGGCGCTGCAAACAGTTAGAGGATTTTCTCTTGTTTCAAATTCAAAGTAGTTGGGTAATTATTAAATCGTTACAATATTAACATAGCGATACCAACCTTGCACTTGTTGTTTAAACACACATATATTTTCGTATATAAAATTTAAATGCCTTTCGATTTGGGTTTGAATAGTTGAATTTTTCTATATGGGATTTAAATTAAGTTAGAATTGCTCATCCGTAGTATGCCATTCTCCTTACGGACCAGTAAGTTTCTTATAACTTTCGGGAAAAAAACTTTTATTTTGCACTCATCAGAATGTTAATGTTGACTTACCATTGGATTATAGAAAAAACCATTGTCAAACAAGATAATTTACTTTTCATTTATAAGATTATTTCTTAAGCTTTTATTTATCATTTTTGAATCAAATAGGCTTTAAAATTTTGAATTCTTTTTCAGACTTAAGGAACGTACTTGTCATCAATCAACTTTTTAATAATTATTTCCAACAGGCACTGAAAATTTTCAATAACATTTCTAAAGCAATACATTAAATAAATTGTTTTATACTTGAAATACTTAAATAATTTAAAAATGTAAACTTCATAATATTAGGCGTGTTTTTTTGCAAGTCCATGTGGATTTGTCGAAAAAAACGACAGCTAGACCTAGAAACTTCTTACCTACAGTACGTAAGTCCCGATAATTAATCTGGATAGTTCCGATGTTGTTTTTTTTTTTTTGACAAACCCACATGGACTTGCAAAAAAAACACGGCTAGTGTTAGCATTAAAAAACAATCCAATTTAAAAATATTAACATAGCGATACCAACCTTGCACTTGTTGTGTAAAAATACATATATTTTCGTATATAAAATTCAAACCCAAATCGAAAGGCATTTAAATTTTATATACGAAAATATATGTGTGTTTAAACAACAAGTGCAAGGTTGGTATCGCTATGTTAATATTTTAAAAGGTGTGTTTTTAAGCGCTTAAGAAATAATTTCCATGTAAAATACAACAACAATTCCCCTTAATTGGCGGCGATATACATATCCGCTTATGAATTATGTTATTTCAGTGTTGAATACAAACATTTTAAAACCAAAAAAGTATAGCTACTGATTTTATTCAAAATTATAAATCCAATTCATCTAAACGGCAACTTTTCTCTTTTGATTTTGTACTATTATTTGTTTATACATATCTTGCAAAAACAACGAAGCGTGACTTGTAAAATTGATTCGAAATATCTTTTTACGGTCTTTAGTCCATACAAATTGGCGTTTCGTCCCGGCGGTCTCACTTCGACTCATTAGTTGACTAGTGAGTGCCTTGTCAATACGCAACTTTTATTAAGTTCAGTTCAACTTACATGAATTTTTTGACTGTAAGTTGTACTGAACTTAATCACAATTGCGTATTGACAAGGTCCTCAACAGTCAACTGGACTAAAGGCCGTTAAAATCTGTCTGAATGAATAATTCAGATGTATTTCAGAAGTATATATAATTTGTATTATGACTTGTAAAATTCTAATTTTTTAAATTTCAAAAACTTGGCGAACAAATTTAACAAAATTCCGTATATTTCAAACTGAAATGTGTCCAATAAACTATTACATCTGCAACGTTACTGACAGTATGAAATGAAAATACATTATGCAACTCGTAACACACCACAACCACGAGAGAAATAACACACCCAAGGTGTTAAACATTTTACATAAAATTCATCATCATCGTCGGCTCGACAACCGGGGTCGAAACGATAGAAAATGGGACAAAACTCACTTTATCGCATTATCGGGTTTCTATAACTTTGACAGTCGATAACTTTATCGACTGGAACTTGCGGAATAGAAATCCTGGAAAAATGCGATAAAATGGGTTTCTGTATCTTTGAAAATCGATAAGTTTGTCATTTTAAACGTCAAATTTTATCACTTGGGAAATGATAGGCGATAAAAAAAATAAAAGAAGAAATGGCTGAAACTAAAAAGGTAGACAATATTATGTTTAATATATATTTATTTATAAAAATCATTTATTTTTGATTTTCAGCGATGTTTGAGGATTAAGAAAGGCCAAAAAGAGGCCCTTGTTGAATTTATGGCGGAAAATAAAGAATTTGCCAGAGGGCAATTCACTGCTGTGAATTCCCATCAGACAAATGTCGACTCATGGGAGATGCTCACCGTTCGCCTGAATTCTATGGGGCCGATTATAAAAAGTGTCGAGCAATGGAAGAAGGTAAAAAGTGAATTGGTTTTAAAATATATGTAGTTGTATTTTCTTGTTTCAGTGAGAAAGCTGTGCAATAGCAAGAAATCTTTCTTGAACAAAACTGGGGGGGGGTAGCTCCGCAGATTCTCCTCGCGAACTTAATGAATTTGAAGAAAGAATTTTATCCATCATTACAACACATGCGGTGGACGGAGATAGCACCACGCCTGAGTCGGGGGTAGCTCTCAATATTGTGAGTACCTACATAATAAGTCATTACATTTTTTTAAGACCCCCAGAAAACATAATATAAAAGTTAATTTTTTTTAAATCGTTGACTAAATTTGTATTCATTTTCAGTCGATCGACAAACATGAAATCGAGGATGAAATCCCAAGCATGACCTCCCCCCCGGCAAAGGTAAGAAAAACCGAAAACGTTGGCTACAAAGGTGCATTGGTGGTGGCTAGCCAAATGAATAAAACCCTCGAAAACAAAATAGATAAGGTAGCTTTGCTAGAAGTGAAAATAAATAAAATTGAAGAGAAAATAGACAAAATTATAGCTCAAAATGAAAAACTAATTGAGCAGAATGAAAAAATTTCTAAACAAAATCAAGCTATTATAGAAGTGTTTCAAAGCTGCTGATGTATTCTCTATGTATATATGTATATTTTTATTTTTCTTCCTTATTCTTCCATTATTATTTATGTTTATTAATACTGTATATGCTTTATTTATTTTAAATGTTGTTTGTGTTAAATTACCCTTTTGTTCTAATATAATTTATGTTTGACTAATATTCGTGTGTGTGTACTTTACTAAATATTATCCTATTTTTATTTTGGCATCAAAATAATCTTTGATTTTGCTTTACATATATAGTTTCAAAATTAAATATCAATTTTTCAATCATAATTTTCAATGATAGGTATAGCAATGTAGATCTAAATAATTTTGTACTTGCGATGAAAATGAACCAGTTAAAGTCGAAACGGAGGTAAAAATGGAAACAATTCCATCAGAATCGGTGGCGTCTAATATCTTTCAGAACACGAAGCAATCAGAACACGAAGCGACTGCCACAACAACCATCATAGCTATAACAACTTCCACACCAACGACTTCTTCGACTCCTGTAAACGCTGACTTCGAACACCCAAGAGCAACAAACCCAGAAGCAGCAGCAGACTAACCAACAACAACAGCAGTAAGCTCAACCGCAGCAACAACAGTAACAATCCCAGCAACAGCAAACAACGCAAGGAGTCGCCGATTCCATGGAGGTGGATCAGAGTGTCGAGATCCCCGCATCTATGTAAAGCTTCAATGCTGCGTCACCACGAGAGTGAAGTATTCATCTGTGCTTAGCTAATAAATCCGGTGATGTCTTGTACGACAACGAGCCCCAATCAATTGGTCTTGCGACATTACACACCAAGGAGCGGAGCCGAAGTTCCCAGCAAAAAGGTCGTAACTTATTCGCTAGACAGGAATGTAAGTTTATTTATGTCTATGCTTGATAGATCTCTTTTTTTTTCTTTACAGTGGAAAGGAACTCTGTCGGCCGCTGGAAGTTACGATGGTTATGCCCGTATCTGGACAAGAGCTGGGGTCCTCGCTTTAACACTAGGTCAACACAAAGGCACCATATTTTCATTAAAATGGAACAAACGACGAAGCTACATCCTTTCGGGTGTTGAAAAACCACAATCATCTGGGACGCCAGTGTACCAGCCAGTGTACCCAGCAATTTTCATTCCATTATGCTCCGGCACTGGATGTAGATTGCCAGAGTTGAGAAGCCAATCAAGTCTTTCCAGGGACACACGGTAAGGAGAACAGAAAAAATTTAAGGATTAATTATCTAAACTTACTATTTTCTCCCTTAGAACCACTTATCTCTATAATACACTGGATAGTGTATTCATACAACAAAGTTGACTCGAATTTAAATTGTTATATTAGGAAGCTGCCATCGGTCTCGTATAACAGTATAATTGTATAATATAAAGAAACTGCCAAAAGTGACAGTGACAGAACGTGAACCATTCTATTTAGCAAATCGTAAAGTTTAAAAAGTTTGTTTATGTCGTGCCGTGGTTAGTTTATTAATATTAAAAGTTATATAAGATATACCTATGTACTTCAGTTCTGTGCTTGTTTATTTGTTTTTATTTATTTATTTTGAACCGCAGGCAGTGGCTAAAGTCCGTCCAGTCACCCAATACACAAGTGAACCAGAGTGCCGAAAATTTGCCAGTGCCTGGTGCCAATGGAGATGCCAGGATTTGGGACACTGTCTAGGGTCATTGTCTTATGGTTATAGCTGGTAAGATGTCTTCATAAACTATTCAAAGTCTCTGAAATAACTTGTCTTTTTCTCTCAGGTCACGGGATATCGGTGAATTATGTGCGATGGGGTGGATCCGGTCTGCTGTTCTCATCATCCGAAGTCCACACCGCAAAATTAAATTAGAATATTCTGAAGTCGTAAAAAACATCGATTCTTCGGTGACCTTAGAAGAAGAAGAGAATAATGATGAAGCTTTGCGCAGCTACGCCAAATGTATTGAAGCCATCGATGCGATTCCAGTTGGCCTACCTGATAACGTCGAATCTGTTCAAAGTCAATGGAACGACGCATGCAACATTATTCAAAAACTTAAAACATTTCGCTCGTAAGTAATATACAGACGTTCAGTTACCGAAGCTAAGGAGATAGAAGATGATGAAGAGTCTTCTGAAGACGATTGAACAGAACCCATTCCGAAGAAAAAGCCTACTGAAACATGTACATCGGCCGCTGCCGTCAGCGCCACTACTACGAAAGTATCGCCATGTTGTTTAACTAAGTATTCCACTCCCTTTGCGATAGCGAATGAATCAGGCATCCCAATGACATGCAGACAAATTATAAAAGGACTTCGTGTTGCCATTGGCACGGAAGAGACTCCATTAACATTTGATACCATATTTGAATCGA
Source organism: Leucozona laternaria (assembly GCA_932273885.2). Lineage (NCBI taxonomy): Eukaryota > Metazoa > Arthropoda > Insecta > Diptera > Syrphidae > Leucozona > Leucozona laternaria. The sequence goes on along the minus strand of OW026366.1, from coordinate 84,475,067 downwards.
ATGCAAAGTTGTATAAGATTCAGCCAAACGGAGGAGTGACTAGTGCAAAGGTAAATTGTGTTGCTGCAAAGTACCTATGTTTCTTTTTTTTTATAAAATTTTTCTTTCAGAATGGAACGCAGCTCCAATTAGCTATTATTGGCACAGATTCACCAGATTGGAAATACCTCCATAACATGTACTTTATTTGTATTTGATATCAAAAATAAATATCACAAGCTCCTCCAGATACACCTACAGTTTCCTCTAAAGTTCAAACATCAGTAGAAGTTGCGAAAAATGTATCTGGAGCAGCTGTAGGAGTAACTGGATATATTGCTGGAAAGGATGGATGTGCCACGATGGCGGTAGGACGCTTTCTAGCACCACATATCAAAAATCAAGGAGCAAATATACTCTCTTTGGGTTTTGGTTTGAGCGAAGAAGATGCACAAGATAAAGTTGGCAAATTGGTATAAATTTAAGTACAAGCTAAAATGTTTTTTTTTTTTTTTAGATGCAAGGAGTATTTACTATTGCTGCTGGTGCGGTTGAAGGCTTCAGTACGGTTTTCAATGGACTTGAAGAATCAGCAAAAATTCTAGGCACAAATTAAAGCAACAATTCTGTTAAAATTATTGAGCACAAGTAAACGCAATCAATTTTGGATTAGAATTAAAATGTTTAATTTTTGCATTGCTATTCACATATGGACCATCGGCACGACATGTGGATTCTGGTACGTTTGATACGCTTGGCAATGCCTTCACTGTAAGTCAGAATGTAAAATACATCACTCCTAAAGGAATCTCAAGGCGAGTTGCAAAAAGCACTGGTAAGGGAGTTTTTGAGATATATAAAAATGGACAGCGTCCAGAATCGCATTACGTACCAGCTGGAGGTTTGTATCCCGATTTAAGTGAATTGAAGGAACTATATTCGAAAAAGTAGGTTTTCATCGTATTGATATTATATAGGTATATATATAATTGATAAATTTGTATCTAATATCAGCCCTATCGTGGTAGCTGTGCAACAAAACAAACGGTAGTACTATAACTTGTTGATGGTATCCTTATCGGAGACAAATTATAAATATCCGGGTAAGACCCAAGTAAGATAGATTATTCAATGCGACATGTCGCTGTTTCATGACCTGTGATTAATCAGCCACCAACAAAATTTAGTCAAGTGCTAAATAGGGAAAAGAAGTATTGTTATATTCAATTGTTATTGTATTGTGAGCTATTGTTTGTTAAAAAGTGAAATAAAAGTAGACTCGTACGAGATATTTAAATGGAAAATAGTTTTTTTTTTCTTAAGAAAAAGTTGATAGTTTGAAATCCTCAAAAATCGAGTGCTTGGAGAAGATTTTGAGTGGAGAGCTGAACATTTAATGATGGTGGACGCTTATAATTATTTGATCACAGCGTTTGGAAAGGTAAGTTGTGTAGCTCTAACTTAATTTTTTTGTTTGTTGTTGTTAATTTTTTAAAACATAAATTATTATAATTCCATTTTTGTTTGGAAGGCACGAAACGAATTTTTGAATGTTTTGTTTGCTGTTTTCAAAGCTGCTTTACAATTAATATATGTACCAAAGTACCATAAATATGTACCAACATTATGGGCGTTTACAAGCCCCGAAATTAGAATTATTCATTTTTACCATGTGAACCCATGTGCAATTAGATCAGTTATTCCCAAGGTATATAAATAATACCTGGCGTGGATGATCGAAGGTCGAAAGATGTTCTCTGGATAATTGAATGGTAGGTAGTTACTTGCTGATGGTGAATCTGCGTCACTTCCGTTTGCTGACTTTGATCTGAATTATGTATTTGTTGTTGCACTCGTTATTGATGTTGTTGATCTAGGGAGTCAACGGATCAAAAGTATGAAGTTACACAAAAAAGATTAACAGGTGAAATAGATAAGACTAAATATGAATCAGATTTAAGAACTTAAAAGTATTTGGTTTCACTTTCGATGTATGTATGTAGTAATGTAATACTCACTATATCATCAATTTATTCAGCCCTATCACGAATTCTATCGTAATCGGAATGTTTCCGAATCCCGAAAAAAAACTATCACAGAATCCGTTCGTAATGGCAATTTGTATGAGATTTTCCGATACGATGGATTCTGTGATACTTTTTTCGGGATTCTTAACAAGTTTCCGATTACGATGGAATTCATGATAGGGCTGATTATAGTGGTACAAATAAAACCTATAACATGAACTTTTCAAGTGACCTAGTAGACTTAACAGGTAAGGGTTAAGTACATCAAGAAATTGTACTTGAAACATGTTCTACAGAGTGATTCACATAAGGAGTGACAAAAAGCTAGAGCGTGTAGGTACATACTTATGTACATACTTATGTACAAATTAGATTGGAAGCTCCAAATTTGATCTGTAATCGCTTCAAATGGACATGATAAGTATCGAAATAAATATTCCAAAAAAAATTCATATAAAAATAATTTCTTCATGTTAAAGGATTGTATATGCAATGAGACGAAACTAGTCCTATATGGATTTTTTTTTATTTTTGTTAGAATTGAACATGGATTTAAGTACGACATAGAAGACTTAATTTAAGAATCAGAAAAGTTTTAATCATCAAAATGTAGCTAGTAGTTTTCAAGTGACAGTATTTTATAAGTAGCACTTACATCAATTTCACTGAAATGAATAAGAACAAGCTAAATTGTGAACGCTCTCTTTTTCCGCACTCCTATTGAATCTTATCATTTTTTTTTTACTTTTGGTAAAGGAGAGAGAATGACAAGCTTAGCATTTTTTCGAAACATAAATCGTAATAACTTGAAGCTTTGTTATTTATGTTTTCTAATTTATTATAAATAATGAAAAATATAACTTTAAGGACAAATAGTTGACCTGAGTCGATCACGTATAACCATTGCAGCGCGTAAATGAACAGAATTTTGTTCGGGAGCGCTTATTTCGTCATCTTCATTTTCTTCATCCTCCGCAATGTAGGAATCTATAATTCCATAGCTTAGGCGGAAGTTGTGGAGTACACAGCATGCATTTATTATTTCTCCAGCTCTTGTTGGAGAGTATGGCAGTCCTTTCTTTAAGCAGCGAAACACGGACTTCATAACACCATTTAACCGTTCTACGCAGTTGCGCGATTTTGAATGGTTTGTATTAAACCGTCTTTCATTTTCTTGCGCTGACGAAGCGCGGTAAGGTGTTATTAACCACGGGCGCAGAGGATACCCGGAGTCACCTAGATTTTTAGGAAAGTTTGGTTAAAATTATAATTGTAATGTAAATTTTGACTGTTACCTAAAAGCCACGAGCAATGCTGCCCGGGTTCGCAGGCTTCATATCGCCTTTCAAGCAAAGAATTAACTTGTGATGCTTCCCATATGTAGGCATCATGCGCAGCACCTCCGAAAGTCACAAATCTGTTATAAAAAATCGTAAATTCGTAGTTAATGTTAAAATATAAATCATCTTTTTAAGTAATAGTTTTACCAGTTGTACATTTTTTGAGTGGAACCCTTTCCGATTCAAATAGCAAGCTTCGATGTCACTACTTGGCTTTTGTATGCGGACGTGGGTGCAATCGATCGCGCCTATTATCCCAGGAAATCCAGTTTTTTCGAAAAAGCTGAAATAAATTAGTTATTTACAATTAAACATTTGTAATTTCATGAAAAATTAGCGAAGAATTTTACCTCCGCTTAATGGACTCGTACTCCTCTATGTTGGGAAACTTAATCCACTTTGACATTATTTTGTTTTGAAGGACTGACGCCACTTCACCGATGCAGCGCGAGACCATCGATCTGCTCATAGCCACCGACAAATCTTGCCCGATATCCCTTTGATACGACCCGGACGCAAAAAAATGAAGAGCAGTGCAAACTCGAAGTGGTATAGGGATAAAAGTTCGCCTTTGTCCTTGAGCCATGTGTGTTCGCAATTCCTCCTTCCCGGAACCTCTCTTCGGGCATATCAAAGGGATTTGTATTGTCTCGGAGATTTCTTCGTTGCACACGCATTTTGTTCCGGCGCTCATTTACATCCTCTACTAAAATAATGGCAAACATTTTGATTATTCTCTTGATTTTATAATTTAATTTGTAACTTTCGAGTTTATTTCACTTTCACTTTTAAATTTGAATTTTTTTGATTTTGAAATGTCAATATGACAGTTTCACTTATCGCCTTCCAATGGAAATTCCAATCAAAATAGATGGAAAATTCAACTTATCGCATCGAGTTACAGAAACTGTGGAATGAATCGTTTTATTTACTAACGATTCGATAAGTTATCGCCTGAGTTACAGAACATGGGTCCAGTACAAATATATATATATATGTACTTAAGTATACTTTTAAGTATCAATATACATATATATATCGCATCTAAGGTTGATGGTTAATGCAAATTTAGATGGCGCTAATTTAGGTGTATATTTTTATATCCTTTTTTTTTTTCTTGTGTATTCTTTATACAAATATTTGCTTTAAAACTCAGAGTTAATGTTATTTGCTGTACAAATAAAACTTAAATTTTCTAATATTAGCAAACAAATATATATGAACAAAAAAAGTTTCGGATTCTTGAATCAAAAAAAAAAATTCAAGAAACTTTTTGGCTAAATATCTGTATCTGATTTCTTGAAACCTGGTTATCTCTCTCTTGAGAATCGATGTTTGATTTCTTGCAAGCTGATTTCTTGAAACTCAATTATATCTCTTGCAACTTGATAACTATTTCTTGAAAGTTGATGTTGTGTTTCTTGAGAGCTGTCTTGTTTTTCTTGAAAATTGTTGTCGTTTCCTTATAGTTGATGTTCTATTTCTTGAAATTTGGAAATACCGAACCGTAAAAAAAAATTCCAAGAACGGTGGAGATACAAGGTGGGTGATCACGACTGTTTGCTAAGCGTCGTCGATCGCCAGTTTCTTTAATCCCTCTTCTCAATCTCCTTAAGAAATACGAATAGACAGCTTATGTCTCGAACTTGAGTGATTCAAGAACCCTTTGGTTTCTTTGGCTGCAGACGTAGGCGCTCAGGACCTTGCTTCTTTTTCGTTGTTATCGTTGATTGCCAGTTTCGACTATAGCCTCGAACAAAAATAGTTGAAGGGACAATTTTTCCCAAACTGCAGTAACTGTCGGTAATAATATGGGAGATTACGTTTCTCAATAGCCGATTTGACCAGGACTTGGTCCGAAAATTAGATGCCGACTGACACACTAAATTTGCCCACTTTTCGGATAACTCTTAATTTAATAACTTAAATTTCAATGTGAGTACATTCATTCACTGCGTTAAATATAGTTAAACACGTTTTATATTACAGTATTTCTGCAAACCGTCGTCAATCGACCAGCAAATTATTTAGTTACAAGACACGATCCCCGCAGAACGACCTGTTATGTCGTTTTCGTTTGGATGTTCGGAGTACTCCTTTTGGACTCCTTTTTCACTCCTACTACTCCAAAAGTCTTCGATTGGCTGTTCCGAGTATTGTTTTCGGAGTGTTCTTCTGTTCCCAATTTCACATTGGAGTAAACGAGGAACACACACTTACATGTAAAGTTTTTCGTTGGATTAATTGTCAAAAGTGATAAATACTTGAAGAAGCCATTTTGGTAAATGACGGCTTCAGGTAGTGTGTGTGTAAATTTACAAAAGTCGGTGTTTTCAAATTCGATTGGAATTAAAAAGGAGTAGAATAGACATAAAATCCAATCGAAAACAACATTAGATTTGCTGTCCGTATGGCTTTTTGCGATTTTAATTCTAGCTATGTTCCTGTTTCAGATCAACTTATCCCTCCGTTTTTCTAAATCATCCGATTTGTTTCAATTCCATGATTCAATCGGGGGGTGTTCACACTCCCAGACCTATGACCGCGTTCGGGTGTCAGTCGGATAAACTATTTGAGTAGTGTGGCTTTCGTTTCAACCAATTCAGATTTGGGTGTCAAATCTTAAATCTTACTGGCAAAACGAACACAAAACGTGATTTTATTTTGTTTTATGATTGTATGAGTACCACTTTTAAATCAACACCGGTAAAAGTAACTTTTCTTTGATGTGTGTGCAAGTGCGTGTGCGAGACCTGAAAAATCGATTTCAGATCGACAAAAATTCGATTTTGTTGGTCGAAGGAAAAGGAAAAACTTGTCACAAATCAAAAAAAAATCGATTTTTTTGGTCGAAACGAAAACCACATAAGATTAGTGTCCGATTCGTTTTCGAACTACCAAAACCAGACAGGTCGATTTTTTTGGTCGAAACGAAACCACATAAGATTAGTGTCCGATTCGTTTTCGAACTACCAAAACCAGACAGGAAAAACAATTGAGATTTCACTGCGACGATTTGATTCGCATTTTATTTGTTTATTTTATTCTTTTGAATCATCAATTAACTGTTCAGTACCATTCCATGCGACATTGTAATTAATTTCGCATATTACTTTTAAAGTTTATCCTTCACCCGAACCAAATCAGATATGACACACCACCAATCAAGATAAATAATCGGCTGTAAGTATATAATCAGCTATGATCAGCTGATCTTCAGATTTTTATTGGATAAATAAATTACTCGAAAATATATTACACGAACGAGTAAACCAATCCCAGGACGCCGAACGGGGCCAATCATGTCTGCCAAACAGCTCCACTCGCGTTGACTTGTACAGTGGCTGTTTAGGTGTAGCGCTGGTTAATTTTCTAATTAACTCTCTATCAAATAAAAACTCGATTTCTTTTTGTACAACGTATAAAGTTCTTTAATTCTCAAAAAAAAATATATATATGTATATGTATATAGTGTCGGGTGCAGTTCTCGAAAAAGAATGTGACCTTTTTTTAATTCATCAAGGTTAAAACGATGACTTTGCATAATTTTACATAAAATAGTCAATTTGACAAGAAGTGTCATATTGGGCTATTACTCGTTATTTTTAAATAATTAATTCACAATAGAAGTACCTATTTGGTTTATATTTAAAAGTGTTATACATATTCAATTTTTTAATGTTTTATTTGTATTTTAAAATAATAAATGCAAATATATAGGTTGCGGGTTAAACATTCTCCTCCCCGGTGAACGATGTTCGCAATCTAGTACCTGAGCCGCCCCTGGTAAATGCCTTCATTTCAATTGTTGCACTACGGTTACTCCAACTTTAGGTTTTTTTTTTTTTTGTGGACTTTCTTTGATACATGTAAAGAAAAAAAAAAAACTTTAGCAATAGAACAATCAAGAGAAAAACAATTCAAGGACAAAACAACAATGACAGTTATGAACATGCATCAACATCTGCATGAATTCTTCGTTCCAGTTTTCATTAATTCCAATTAGAGCTTTCGGAACTGTTAGCCCATTGAGGAATGCACGCAATGAGATTCACGTTGTTGTTGTTACTTTCGTAGGTGCAAACAACTCGCCGTGGTCATTGAAGATCATTGTCGATAATCAAATATATTCGGCATTTCATTGATGGCGGTTCGCGGTTGACCTCTCGTTGTAAGTAGGTATCGGTGATCGTTTCAATGATAATAATTGGTGGGTAGTGCGGTTGCCCATTGGTTATTTGAATAATATTTTTAATTCGAATAATTGAAGTGATAGTGAATTATTAAATGTGATATTGATAAATAAAAAAATAATAAAATTATTTTAAAATTTTTAAATGATTGTGGCCAGAATTTAGTGATGTGATTGTGTTGTGTGATTCCAGGTTGCTGATACCATGTTGCTGGTTGCTGCAGCGGTGTTTCTCTGCATAAAGCGCGGAGGGGATTTGTTGGATGAGTGTTTTTTATTTCGGTTTATTTATTAAATCTATATTTGTTTTTTTTTTTTTTTGTTTTATGGTTTTGTGTGTATGTGTGTGTGCTTGTGTTTTCTTTTTGATTTATGACGTCATATCGGGTTTTGTAATTTTTCGAGTGTTGAATAATTTAATTCATTAGATTTTTTCATGATCTTTTTTTTTTTTAAATGAATTAAAGTGTTAAATTTAATTTGTTCTCCAAAGTGTGGTGTAGAATTTTGGTGTTTTAAAGTGTTGTGTAAGTGTTGTATAAAAGTGCTGTGTTTCATCTTGTAAAAATGTGAAATGCCGTCGGCAACTTGTTCCGACGGGAATTAAATTTTGTAATGCCGACGGGGTTTGACATTTTATGTAATTTGTGTTGCGTTTAAATCAAATTCAGTTATTTTGCTAATAGATGTGTTGTGTTGAGTTGTTTTTTTTTTTTTTTAATAAAATTCAAATTAAATTTCATTTGATTTTTTTTTTTTTATATTTTGTTTTGTATTAAATAATTTTCATTAGGTTATTCCTTCTTTCGAATGTTATGTTAAGACTGTGTTTTAAGTGGACTGTATGATGTGTTTTAAGTGTTATGTATGTTGTGTAGGGTGCATTATTGATTTGGGCGTTTTTTTTTTTTTTAAATTAGTGTTTCTTCTTCGGTAGATTTGTTGCTCGGGAGGTAGCAAATTTTTGTGATAGGCCGTTTTACAATTCCGGTTTTCGTTTTTAGAGTTACAACTCGGGTAAGTCCATCGGATCCGGGATGTGTTTCAGTGATCCTGGCTAGTAACCATTGGGATGGTGGAAGCCTTTCATCCTTTACCAGGACTAGGCCTCCGATTTTGGGTTTGGCTTCTTTTCTAGTCCATTTAGGTCTTTGCTGAAGGCGTGAAAGATACTCTCCGTTCCACTTTCGCCAGAAGGAGTCGACAAATATTTGTATCCTCGTCCATCTATCTAAGTAGCTTACGTGTTTTGGAATTGGTATGCTTCCTTGAGGGATTGATACGAGCGGTTCTCCAATCAAGAAGTGTCCTGGAGTTAAGACGTCTAGGTCATCTATATTTTCGGATAGCAGGCATAGAGGTCGAGAGTTCAAGCATGCTTCAATTTGTGCAAGAAGTGTGCAGAGCTCCTCAAAAGTTAACCTCTCATCTCGTATCGTTCGCTTTAGGTGATGTTTAACAGATTTCACTCCTGCTTCCCAGAGACCTCCAAAGTGAGGAGAAGCAGGAGGAATAAAATTCCAGTTGGTTCCTGAATTGGCTAGAGTTCCAGCAATTTCTCGCCAATCGTGCTGAGCTTGCTCCAGCATCCGGGCTAATTCCCTATTAGCTCCAACAAAATTTGTGCCGCAGTCGCTATAGATTTGAGCACAAAGACCTCGCCGGCCCGTGAAGCGACGAAAACTTGCCAAGAAGGATTGTGTTGTCAAATCTGAAACTGTCTCTAGGTGAATAGCCTTTGTAGCCAGACATATAAAAATAGCAAAGTAGCCTTTGAAGATTTTAGCTCCTCTCCCTTTCCAAGCTTTTATTTCTATAGGTCCAGCATAATCTACTCCAGTGTGGGTAAATGGCCTGGAGATTCGTACTCGTGGTGCTGGCAGGCTTCCCATGAGTTGTTGCAGATTCTTCCTCTGGTATCTGAAGCATGTTGGGCATTTATGAATATATCTTCTCACGTATGGTTTAATGCCCATAATCCAGTATGACATACGGATGTATGCAGAAGTCTGTTGGTTTCCTCCGTGTAGTGTTTTGTTGTGAGCATCTCGCATCACAAGCTCAGAAAAATGGTAGTTGGGTTTCAGGATGATCGGATGCTGCTGATTGTAAGGGAGTAAAGTGTTCTGCAGTCGACCACCAACGCGTAGAATCCCAAGACCATCGACGAAAGCATTGAGCGAGAGCAAGGATTTTGGAATTGTACCTTTACTCTGGTATTCACTCAGTTCTTCCGTGAACATGAGTCTTTGTACAGCTTTATGTACTAATAAGGCTGCACATTTCAGCTCCTCTGGGTCTAGTTCTCCATAAGTTCGAGTTACTTTCTTTCTTTTTGCTAGACCATTTCTCTTAAATCGAAAACAGAAAGCAATTGCTCTGATGATCTTTGAGAGCCGTGAACATCTTAGTACACTTTTGTTGATATCATCATCTGCTGCATCAGTGTTGGCTAGTGTACATTGCCTTTTCTCTGCTCGCTTTTCTTCTTCAGTGTCGAGTGTAGATGGTTGTTCGGGTACTTCAAAATGCCACTTTTCCCGCAAAAATGAAGGCCCGGTCCACCATAGCTCCTGACTTCCGAGTGTTGAGGGTGATACGCCTCTGGATGCTAGATCAGCTGGATTGTGATCCGTGGGAATGTGTTTCCAGATATCACAGCTTGTCAGACGTTGGATTTCCGCAACTCTGTTGCTGACGAATGTTGTCCATTTTGACGGCTGTGCTCTTATCCACGCCAACGTAATCGTTGAATCTGACCAGGCGTACATTTTGGTGTCGGTGAAATCAAAAACTCCTCTTGTGTAGTTTAGTAGAGATGCAAGTAGTACAGCTCCACAGAGCTCAAGTCTTGGCAGACTTACCGTTTTCAATGGAGCTACCTTGGTTTTTGAAATAACTAGGTGCGTATGGATATTTTCAGAGCTGTCGAGCACACGCATGAAGACTACTGCACCATAAGCCTTTTCAGACGCATCACTGAAGCCATGAAATTCCACTAGTTTTTGTGTGTTGTGTGTTTTGATCCACCTTGGGATCTTTATGTGTTGGAGATCAGGCAGTTCTTTCCGAAAGGCTAGCCACTCTTCTCTTATGTCTGATGGAATCGGTTGGTCCCAGTCAGTTCCTCTGCACCATAATTTTTGCATCATGATCTTGGCCTTGATCACACATGGGGCTATCCAGCCAAGTGGATCAAAAAGTTTGGCGATTGCAGATAGCATTGTTCTCTTAGTAACTTCTTCGGTGTTGTGTTCAATATTTTCAAATAAAAATGTATCTTCCTCTGGGTGCCATCTTATACCCAAAGTTTTAACATGATCGGTTGATCCAAATGGCAGCTCAAAGCTTATCTCGCAATCTTCTTTGGGTAAATCTTGTAGAAGATCTTTGCAGTTGGATGTCCACTTACGAAGTTTTAGCCCTGCTGAAGCCAGTAGATTCCATGTTTCTTCTCGTTCTATTCGAGTTTCGTCGATGGAATCTCCCCCACTGATGAGATCATCTACGTACATCTCCTCTTTGACTGCAAGGGCTCCTTTTGGGTAGTTTTCAGCTTCATCCTCAGCGACTTTGTGAAGGACTCGGATGGCCAAATAAGGCGCACAAGCCGTGCCAAAAGTGACAGTCTTGAGTTTGAAAACTTTAATGAATTGATTTGGGCATTCTCTCCAAAGGATAAGCTGATAATATCGATACGCTCTTTGTACGAGAATTTGGCGATACATCTTCTCTATATCCGCTGTAATGGTGAATTGATATGTTCGCCACTTTAAAATTATATCGACAATGTTTTTCTGCAGTTTAGGGCCGATCATCAAGTGTTGATTTAAAGATGTGCCATCATAAGTTTTTGCGGCTGCGTCAAAGACGACTCTTAATTTTGTGGTGGTGCTAGACTCTTTGAACACAGCGTGATGGGGAAGGAAGTAGTGAAAAGATGATTTTAAAATCGGGTCATCCAGATTAACCTCTTCTATGTGTTTTAAACTTAAATACTCCATAATACAGTTGCTGTAGCTTGCTTGTAGCTTCGGTTCCTTTCCCAATCGTCGTTCCAGAGATAAAAAGCGCCTGACTGCATTTTCCTTACTGGATCCGAGTTCAGGATAAAATCCTTCTTTGAACGGAAGTCCAACTTCATACCGTCCATCTGGTAGACGTGTTGTTGATTTTGAAAAATACTTCTCACAGGCGACATCTTCTTCTGACGGTTGAGGCACGAATGGAGTTTCCTCCATTTCCCAAAATTTTCGGATTTCCGTGTCGAGATCGCTGTGTTGAAAAAAGCTTCGAATGTTTTTTGAAGTTACATCAGGAATTTTACCCAATATAATCCACCCCAGATGTGTGTTTTGAGCAAAAGGTGCAATTTCTTGCTCATTGCGGATTATATCTGGCAAAATAATATCAGGATAAACATCTGAGCCGAAAAGTATATCGATTGGCGCGGGAGTGTGAAAATTAGGGTCTGCTAATTGCAAATGAATTAGGTGTTCCCAAGTGTTGGGTATCATTTTGTGGGCCGGAAGAAGGCCAGTCAACGAC